>WBNM01040772.1:0-12445 GCA_013399055.1 Ramphastos sulfuratus
TCCCTCTTGTGCTGGGGGCATCATATCTGGGCCCCAGCCCTGCAGGTGAGGTCTCCCCAGAGCAGAGGGGCAGGATCCCCTCTCTCCATTCTGCCCACGTTGCTTTGGGTGCAGCCCAGGCTGCCCTTGGCCTTCTGTGCTGCCAGTGCCCATTGCTGGCTCCTGCCCAGCTTCTCCCCCACCAGCACCCACAAGTCTTTCTCTGCAGGGCTGCTCTCAATGTTATTCAAACACTTAAAAATTACAGAACAGAGAAAAGGTGATTGGGAAAGTAATGTTAAGGCCTTAAGGGGAGCTTAAAAAGGATCAAAGTCATTATTTAAAGATCCTCTTGTCTACAGAACTCAGTCTTATGGCTACTGTGTAAACATGCAGGAATAGCACAGGGAAGGTAAGTGAAACATCAGCAGCTTCAGAAAACATCACTGCAGACATCAGGAGGAGAGCCAAAAGGAAAGGAATGATGCCTTTGGTTTTTTACTACAGGGATAAAAAGCAAACCTCTCAGACCACACCAGGCCACTGCCATTGCTGCTGGCTTTAATTGCCTGTAAGCAAAGGGTAAGAAAAGAGTCTGCAAAGCTGCTACTCTGCACAATCAGCTTGAGAGCACCACCCTCTCAGCTGCCTACCTCACCTGGTGTTCATCTGCTGTCACTGAGCTCCCTGAGCTTTCCTTCTGCTCTGGGGAGACCTCACCTGCAGGGCTGGGGCCACCTATGGGGGCTCCAACACAAGAGGGACATGGGCCTGGTGGAGAGGGTCCAGAGGAGCCCACAAAGATGATCAGAGGGCTGGAGAAGTTCTGATGTGGGCACAGGCTGGCAGAGTTGGGGCTGTGCAGCATGGAGAGGAGAAGGCTCCAGGGACACCTTAGAGCTGCATTGCAATACCTGCAGGGGACCTGCAGGCAGGCTGGGGAGGGACTGTTCAGAAGGGCCTGTGGGGATAGGCTGAGGGCAATGGTTTGGAAGTGAAGCAGGGCAGAGTTAGGTTGGGCATCAGGAGGGAGTTGTGCACAGTGAGGGTGGGAAGAGACTGGCACAGGCTGCCCAGGGAGGTGCTTGAGGCCCCATCCCTGGAGACATTCAGCATCAGCCTGGATGTGTCCCTGGGCAGCCTGCTCTGGTTGGAGGTGTCCCTGCTGCCTGCAGGGGGTTAAACAAGATGCTCTTGGAGGGTCCTTTCCAGCCCAGCACAAGCTGTGAAGCTGTAAGCCAATCCCTTAGAAGACTCCTTGTGTCTGCCAGAGCAGAGCAGTGCTCCTGGGTGGAGGATCAGCCTTGCTGTGTCCCTGGGCAGCCTGCTCTGGCTGGAGGTGTCCCTGCTGCCTGCAGAGGGACTTTTCATAAGTGTGTTCAGCAATAGGACAAGGGGGAATGGTTTTAGCTGAGAGAGAGTAGGTTTAGACTGGATCNGTTCCATGTCCTTCCTGTGCTGGGGGCTCCAGAACTGCACACAGGACTGCAGCTGGGGTCTGAGGAGAGCAGAGCAAAGGGGCACAATCCCCTCCCTTGCCCTGCTGCCCACACTGCTCTTGCTGCAGCCCAGCACACAGTTGCTGTCTGGGCTGCATGAACACTGCAGCCTCATCTTGAGCTTTTCATCACCCCAGACCCCCAGGGCCTGTTCCTCAGGGCTGCTCTCAGCCATTCCCCACCCAGCCTGGAGCTGTGCTTGGGATTGTGCCTACCCAGGTGCAGGACCTTACACTTGGCCTTGTTGAATGTCATGAGGTTGGCCTGGGCACAGCTCTGCAGCCTGTCCAGGTCCCTCTGGATGGATCCCTGCCCTCTAGCAAGTCAACTGTGCCACACAGCTTGGTGCCATCTGCAAACTGCAAACAGTTACTTATCAGAGCTGCCTCTGCCAGTCTTAGCTTGAAAAATAACACTTCAAAGACTAAGCTCTAGTTCTCTCATCAGGTTAATAGGTACCATGGGGCTGGCTATACTTAAGGGTCTTCCTGTTTTATGGCAGTACTCCTTCACTTTAGAAAGCTCTAAAGGTGGGGGAGAGAGGTTGTTTCCTTATAGATTTACATGTTTCCTTACAACTTTAACATGTAAGATCTTTAATGGCCCTAGAGAAGGAGAAAAGATCATTTCCTTCCCATTATTATATCCTTCAAGTGGAAGCATCAAGACTTTCTCCCCACTATTTAATTTCTAGCAAGGTTTTCCGTAGCTGCATCAGTGCTGGAGTGCCTTGTGCTCATAGCACCAAAGGTCTGTGCTAAAAACAGTTCTGGCTCAGGGCTGTGTTGTGCTTCATCAAGAAGAAATATAGGAGAGTGCAAGCATCAATAGCAGCAAGCCTGGCAGCAGGGCGAAAGGATTTCTGCTACCAACTGCTATGTGGAGGGCTGCTTGCTTCCCAGTGGGCTGCCACGTGCCTTGTGCCCTCACCTGTGCAGAGGAAAATCCCCACAACATTTAAAACCTGGAGAGCAGCTTGCACCCTGTACCCACTGTAGCAATTAATCTGCTTTGACCCTCCTGCTTCTGCTTGGAGATTAGGTGCTGGTTTGCTGCCCATGAAGTGTGTGTGTGTGCTTCCAGGGATGCTGCAGTGGATGTTTTGATTCTTCTCATCAGGGGCCTCTTAACATTTTCAAGGTTTTTGCCTCCTGCTAACCCAAGTTGGGTGCAGTGAGTCTCCTGGGGAGTTCAGAAAGGGCAAAGTGGATTATCATGGGCAAGAGTCTTTAAAGTATCTGCTTGTAAGTTACAGAGGCCAAAACTCTCAAGGAGCATCATTGCTGACTCTGGAGACAAGAAGCTGCCTTTGGGATGTGGCATCTGCAGGGCTGGGAGATGCTGCTACTTTGCTCTGGCTTTGCTCCTCCTACAGCATTGTCTGGTTCTGTAGAGCAGAGGTCCCCAGATCTTAGGCGAGGAGAAGCAGGGCACTGAGCCCCAGCCCCTTTTCTCCAGTGAGGGAAGAGACCTTATAGCAGCCTTCCAATATCTGAAGGGGGCCTGCAGGAAGGCTGGGGAGGGACTATTGACAAGGGCTTGCAATGACAAGACAAGGGGCAATGGGTTTGAACTGGCAGAGGGCAGATGTTAGGAGGAAGTTGTTTGCAGTGAGGGTGGTGAGACACTGGCACAGGTTGCCCAGGGAGGTTGTGGCTGCTCCCTCCCTGGAGGTGTTCAAGGTCAGGTTGGAGGAGGCCTTGAGGGACCTGTGCTAGTGGGAGGTGTCCCTGCCTATGGCAGGGGGTTGGAACTGGATGATCCTTGAGGTCCCTTCCAACCTTACCATTCTATGATTCTATGATTCTCTGAGTTGCTAGCAAATCCCAACAGTGCTGTCCTCTGAACAATGTGCAAGTATTATCCCATGGCAAATGCTGGCTGAGTAATTCTGCAAATGTTTATTTCTTTTCCACCCCACTACTGGTGGGAAGCAGCTTCTCTGCTCCCTCCCTTTCAGAAACTTAAATAAATAGTGGGGTTTTGGTGAAAAGCAGCCTGCTTTTGGTCTCTTATGAATTAAATGGCCTTGAACGGCTCACCTGGCAAAAGGCAGAAGGCAGAGCAACCTTTGCTTGGGTCACAGAATGGTTTAGGTTGGAAGGGACCTCGAAGATTGTCTAGTTCCAACCCCCTGCCCCCTGCCATAAGCAAGAACACCTCCTGCCAGCACAGGTTGCTCAAGGCCTCATCCAGCCTGGCCTGGAACACCTCCAGGGAGGCTGTGGAGCACAGAACCACAGAATGTGATCTTCGATTGATCTTCGATCACATTCTGTGATTCTGTGCTCCACAGCCTCCCTGGGCAACCTGTGCCAGTGTCTCACCACCCTCACTGCAAACAACTTCTTCCTAACATCCAGTTTCAATCTCCCCTCTGCCAGTTTAAACCCATTGCTCCTCGTCCTGTGTGATAAATGACTGAGTTCTGAACGAGACTGTAACAGAACTNAACTCTCTCAGTCTGTCCTCACAGCAGAGCTGCTGCAGCCCTCTCAGCATTTTCGTGGCCTCCTCTGGACTCGCTCCAACAGTTCCATGTCCTTCCTGTGCTGGAGGCTCCAGAACTGTACACAGAATTCCAGGTGGGGTCTGAAGAGAGCAGAGTGAAGAGGCAGCATCACCTCTCTTGACCTGGTGGCCACGCTGCTCTTGCTGCAGGCCTGCCAGCAGTAACAGCGATGGGTGGCACCCCAGCCCGTCCCTTTCTGCATCCCCCCCCACCTGTATTTAAAAAGCACATAAAAGCCCTCCTGGCCTCGGGGGAGGTGCCTGCGGTGCCCCACGGAGGCAGAGGGCAGGGCCGCGGGAGTCAGCGGGGCCGGACGGCAGAGCGAGGGGGCTGGGCCTACCTCCCTTCCCGCTGCGCTTCCCCATCGTATCTGCCGGTAAGAGCGGAGGAGGCTCCCGCAGGCCGCGCAGCAGCCTCGGCCTCGCGTAGCGAGCTGGGCCGTGCGGGGAGGCGCTTTGGCCGGGCGCGGCTGTACGGGGGGCCGGGGCGGAAGATCGGCGGCCAGGCCGCGGCGCGCAGGGCGTGGGGGCAGCGGCGTTCCCCGGGAGCCGCGCCCGGGGGGCACCCAGCAGGTACCGGGACTGGCCGCGGGGCAGAGCCGCTCCGAGAGGGAGCTGTGGTGGACGTTCCGTGGCGCTGCGATGCGTGTGTAAGCTCCGAGCTCTAAAGCGGGCTTGAATCGGGTCCAGGACGGTGGGGACTGGAAATAAAGCAGACAAAGCGAATGATGCCGTTTGCCAGTTTCCTTGCCTGACACGCTTTGGCTGCTGGTTTGTTCAAGATTCTGCTAGTGTGAGCTGTAGGGTCTTAGAAATGCTTATAAATACTTGAAGGGTGGTGTCAGGAGGATGGGGCCAAACTTTCTTCAGCGGTGCCCTGTGGCAGGAAAGAGGGGTAACAGGCAGAAGGGAATTTGCGTTTCAACTTGACTTTGAGAGTGGCAGGAGCCTGGAGCAGGCTGCCCAGGGAGGTGCTGGAGGCTCCGTTTCTAGAGTGGTTCAAGCCCCGCCTGCACACTGTCTTGTGCAGCCCGATCTGGGTGATCCTGCTTTGGCAGAGAGGCTGGACTAGATCTCCAGAGGTGTTTTCCAACCCCTGTCGTTCTGTGGTTGTGCAAAGGCTGTCCTCACTTTGGGTGCTAGGTTGGAAAACTCTTCTACACCATGGTGTTCCGTAGTGCTCTTTGTTTTCCTCTTCTCCCCAGCACACGTTGTGAGCAAGGAGGTTAAAGCCAAAATGCATCTGCATAAAGGAAACTGAAACAGAATCTGCTTATCAAAAGAAAATTGAGCTGAGGAGGAAAGGAGAGGTGAAAGTTCACCTTTATGTATTTGAACTGGGCTGCCCAGAGAAAGGGCATCCACAGCCTCTGGACAATCCATTCCAGACTCTTGCCACCCTCATAGTGAAGAATTTCTTCCTAAGAGCCAATCTAAACTTACTCTCCTTCAATTTAAATCCATTTCCCCATATCCTGTTGGTGGGCATTACAGTCCTCCTGCAGCCTCCCAGGACCATCCCTACAGCTATTGACAGGCAGCTCTGAGGTCCCCCCGAAGCCTTCTCCTCTCCAGGCTGAACACCCCCAGCCCCTCAGTCTCACAGCAGAGCTGCTCCAGCCCTTGGCTCATCTTTGTGGCCCTCCTTTGCACTTGTTCCAGCAGCTCTATATCGCTCTTACAGTGGGCACCAGAACTGGAGGCAGTAATTCAAGGTGAGGTCTCACAGGAGCAGCAGCATCTTATTTTGGAAGGACTGCTGGCTGGCTGACTCCTGGCGAGTGAGCCTGGCTCCAGCCTCCTGTGCTGGAGCAGCTGGCAGCAGACTTGCTGCTGGCTCTGCCTTTATCTGCATGGAGCACAGCACTTTGCACCACAGCTGCATCAGACAGGACTGAACATCCACCGCAGTGGAAGCAAAGTCTCTTCTCCCTTGGCAGTCAGCTCTGTTTTTCCAGCAGAGGAAGATGGGTGTAAGGATTTGCAGTGGCCACGCACAGAAAAGGGTTTTGCTTACAGGCTCACCTTAAACCCTTGCCCTGAGGCCCTTTGGCTAAGGGGCTGGTTTTGGGGGTGCCAGCGAGAGGTGGGGGGGCTCCCCCAGCATCTCACTGGGTTTGAGGTTAGCTGTTAAGAAATTCTTTAAGGGTGGGGAGAAACTGACACATGTTGCTCAGCGAAGTTGTTGAGAAATGCTTTAAGGGTGGGGAGGAACTGACACAGGTTGCTCAGGGAAGCTGTGGCTGCCTCCTCCCTGGAGGTGTTCAAAGCCAGGTTAGATGAGGCCTTGAGCAACCTGTGCTGGTGGGAGGCGTCCCCATGGCAGGGGCTTGGCACTGGATGATCTTGAAGGTCCCTTCCAACCGAAAGCATTCCATGACTATGAATTATCAAGTCCCACCATCCACCTAAGACCTCTGTGGCTTGATCCTAGAATCCTACAACAGGTTTGTAAGGAAAGGACCTCTAAGATCATGGGCAATCAATTGAAGCTTGAGGAGGGCAGATTGAGACTGCAGATGAGGAAGAAATTGTTGGCAGTGAGGGTGGGGAGAGACTGGAACAAGTTGCCCAGACAGGTTGTGGCTGTCCCCTCCCTGGAGGTGTTTGAGGCCAGGTTGGATGAGGCCTTGAGCAACCTGTGCTGGTGGGAGGTGTCCCTGCCCATGGCAGGGGGTTGGCACTGCATGACCTTTGAGGTCCCTGCCAACCCAACCCATTCCATGAATCTATGGAATAACAGAAGCAGCTGTGCTCCCCCTCAAAGCTGCCTTTGCTCGTGGCTCCCCACTCTGCATACTTTGAGATAAATGCTGCCATAATGACTCCAAGCTGAGTGGTGCTGTTGATACACCAGAGGGACAGGAGGGCATCCAGAGGGACCTGGACAAGCTGAAGAGTTGGGCCCAGGTGAACCTTATGAGGTTCAACAGAAGCAAGTGCAGGGTTCAGCATCTGGGCTGGAACAATCCTCACTGTCAAGGCAGGCTGGGGGAGGAGGTCACAGAAAGCAGCCCTGAGGAAAAGGACTTGGGGGAGAAGCTGGACAGGAGCAGGCAGTGTGAGCTTGCAGCACAGAAAGCAAATCACATCCTGGGCTGCATCCAGAGCTGTGTTGCCAGCAGATCCAGAGAGCTGATTGTGCCACTGTGCTCTGCTCTGCTGAGACCTCACCTGCAGTGCTGTGTCCAGCTCTGGAACCCTCAGTATAGGAAGGACATGGACCTGATGGAGCAGGTCCAGAGGAGGCCATGAAAATGATCAGGGTGTTGGAGCAACTCTGCTGTGGGAACAGGCTGAGGGAGCTGATGGTGTTCAGTTGGAGAAGAGAAGGCTCCAGGGAGACCTTAGAGCAGCCTTTCAGTAGCTGAAAGGGTTACAAGAAGGCTGCAGAGGGACTGTTTGTAAAGGCCTGCAGGGACAGGACAAGGGCAATGGTTGCAAACCAGAGCAGACTGAGATTTGGATGTGAGGAACAGACTCTTTACCGTGAGGCTGCTGGAACACTGCAGCAGGTTGCCCAGGGAGGTGGTTGAGGCCTCATCCCTGGAGATACTCAAGGTGAGACTGGACAGGGCTCTGGGCAACCTGCTTTAGTGGAGCATGTCCCTGCTGACTGCAGGTGGACTGGGTGAGCTTTGGAGGTCCCTTCCAGTCCAAAGCATTCTACGATTCTAAGATAATCAGATGAGGAGATTTCAGGGCTACTCTTCAGTTTGTATAGCTTGTGCTCTGCTCTGCATTGTGAGCAAGAGAGAGATCTGCATTGAAGTGTTTTGATCTAGAGAGCAAACAGAGTCTTTGGAGGTCAGTGAAGAGCCAAAGCAGCATCCAACTCTTCTTCACTTTCAGTGTAAACAACGTTGACCCTGTGAAGCTCCTGGTTTCCAGATAGCCTCATTCAGGAGAGCCCTCCTTTATATTCCTCACGGTTCTGTGAAGCATTTCTCTCCTGCAGGGGTTAGGCAGGAGAGTTTGCTTTCTGAAGGGGAGTGTTGGCCTGGTTTTATAGCCCTGGTATGATTGCAGTCAGACAGTTTCTTCTTCTGTGCTGTTCTCCAGGTTTTGTGAGTCCATCCAAGAATGAACAGCTGTAAGCAGCAGCCACGTGCTGAGCAGACAACAGACCTTGAGAAGTTCAGTCCCGAGGTTCTCTCTGAAATTGAGAAGCTCTTTGCAAAGAAGTTTACATACACTAAGCCGGCAAACGAAGACTGGCAGCTGCCCAACCCCAGCGCCGCTTTCACCTGTGCTCACGAGGACTTCAGCTCCCTCCTGGCTCTGAAGGCCTCCTTGAATGAAGTGAAGAATCAGCTGAGCGACAAGAATCTGGAGGAGTGGCATCAGCACACCTCCTTCACCAACAAAGCAGGGAAAGTAATCCCTCGGGTGAGGCAAGCGGCGAACGCGGAGCTGTGCACCCAGGCCTGGTGCAAGTTCCACGAGATCCTGGGCACTTTCCCTCTTCTCCCCAAAGAAGCTCTCGAGGAGGGAGAGCTGAACTCTGTGCATCTCTGCGAGGCCCCCGGGGCTTTTATAGCCAGCCTTAACCACTACCTGAAATCCCACCACCTCCCGTGCCGCTGGCACTGGGTAGCCAACACTCTCAACCCCTACCACGAGGCCAACGACACCCTGACCATGATCATGGATGACCGCCTGATAGCCAACACCTTGCCCCGCTGGTACTTCGGCCCCGATAACACTGGGGACGTGATGGAGCTGAAGCACCTGACAGGGCTTCAGAGCTTTGTCAGCAGCATGGGCACCGTTCACCTGGTGACCGCCGATGGCAGCTTCGATTGCCAGGGCAATCCTGGTGAGCAGGAGGCGCTGGTGTCACCTCTGCACTACTGTGAAGCAGTAACTGCCCTGATGGTCCTGGGCGTGGGGGGATCCTTTGTGCTGAAGGTGTTCACACTCTTTGAACACTGCTCTGCCAACCTGCTCTTCCTGCTCAACTCTGCTTTTGAGGAGGTCCATGTCTTCAAGCCAGCCACCAGCAAAGCTGGAAACTCAGAGGCCTATGTGGTTTGTCTTCGGTACCAGGGCATGGAAAGTGTTCATCTTCTGCTGGCTAAGATGATGCAGAACTTTGGAGTGGAAATGCTTAACAAAGCCCTTTTCCCCCAGCATGTGCTCCCAGAATCTTTCCTTAAAATCCACGAGGAGTGCTGCTTGTTCTTCCACAGGTGCCAGGTGGAGACCATTTCTGAGAACATCCGTCTTTTCCAGCACATGGAAGAAGCAGAGCAGATGAAACTGAACAAGTTAAGAGATTGTGCAGTGGAATTTTTCCTGCACAGGTTTCGGCTGAAAGCCATCTCCAGAAATAATTGGCTGGTCAGAAAACCTCAGGCTGGGTGCAGCATGAATGCAAAATGGTTTGGGCAAAGGAACAAATGTTTTAGTACCTACAATGAAAGGAAGCTGCTGGAAACCCTGACGTGGAAGGATAAAGTGGCCAAGGGCTACTTTAACCACTGGGCTGAAGAGCATAGTTTAAATGGTGCTGGGAAAATGTGTGTCTTGGAAGGGTCATCTTCAAACCTCGAGTGTAGCTTGTGGCACATTTTGGAAGGCAGAAGACTCCCAGTGGTAAAATGTTCTCCTTTTTGTGATGGGCAAGTTTTGGAACACCTCAATGAAGCCCTGCAGGACTTGATGGGGGGCAGTCCAGAGAGCAGAGCAGCACTGCAGACCTGCCACTCCTGTCAGGTTCTTCCTGGGGAGCTGATACTGGCAGAAGTGTCTGATCTTTCCAGGAGTCATCAGGAAGTCCTAGGTGAAAGCTGTCGTGACCCCTTCAAGTGCCTCGTGGTAGACTTCCCATCTCTGTGTGATGGCAAAAGCCAACCCAACATGGAAATAGAGCTTCTGGGCTCGGGCACGCTGCTGAATTCCAGCTTCTCCTTGCTTTATGATGGAGAACCCAAGTACCAGCAGCAGCTCCTGGGGTGTGTTCTGCACTGTTTGGGTCGGCTGGCAGTGGGAGATGCTTTGGTTTTGCCCATCCTTTCCTGTCTCACACGGGTCACAGCTGGGCTGCTCTTCATCCTGCACTGCTCTTTCACATCCATCGCCTTTGCTTGCCCAACCTCCCACCAACCGCTCAGGTCCGGCACCGCTTTGCTCTGCATTGGCTACCGGGGCCTGCCCGAGCCACTTGTGGAGTACCTGCAGCATGTGCATGACCTGATGAGCTCTTCTCTAGACAGGGACTCTCCCCAGCAAGTTCTGCAGTTTGTGCCCATGGAGGTTCTCCTCCAGGGCAAGCTGTTGGAGTTCTTGTGGAATTTGAACATGGCTGTCACCAAGAGACAGCTCCACTTGGTCGTGCAAGCCAAGCAGCAGCAGGTAACAGGCAGTGCTGCACTCTAGACTCGGTCTAGGCTGGAGCAAGTTGCTGCTGTTAGGCCTTGGTTCACAGGCAGGGAGAAGGTGCAGGGAGAACATTGTTAACGTGAAGGTAGTGCCCCTGTAACGCCCTGGTGGGACACTATTAGACTTGGGAGGGTGTTCAGAGCTCTCCATCCCTCCTGCATCATCCTAGCTTCTTGTATTGACCTGAGGCTTTAATCTTGGACGTGGGGGGGCTTGGGAGGGACAGTGAAGTAGAGAAGCTCTTTCTCCTCTGCCACAGCTTGCCCTGAGCAAATGGAGTTGTGCATCACCTGGGTCGAAACTGTGGCCTTTGTGATGAGAGGTGGTTTATACCCGTGGGGAGCCCACGCTGGGTATGGTGAGGCCTCTTCTGTGGAGCAGAAGGGGACAATCTTGACACCTCTGTGTCCTCCAGGCTTTGCAGAGGCTGGAGTGTGAAGTTTGGGCCACTCAGCAGTGTGCAAGCCTGAGGTAAGGCTTGAGGCATCCTGTGAGCAGGCAGCTTGGTGAAAGGTGCTGCCTGTGAGCAGCAGCAGAGGTGTCCAGGGGAAGGTGCTCTGTGGCTTTCCTGTTGCTAATGTGGAGAGCAGCAGGCTGGGTGTAGTTTGGGGTGGGTTATTGTGGGGCTTTGTCTCCCCATCAATGAATGAGCTCTTAAAATACTCTTTTTAAGTGGCTTCTGGGTCCTCTTTGAATCAACCTGAGACTGCTGAGTTAAAATGCAGGTCTGCATCTATGGCAGCAGCTATTACTGAGGACCTGCACATGTTTTTTGGGGGGCTAAAACCATGATCCTCTGCCTCAAGATGTGGTTTGGGTACCACTGGAGGAGCATTAAGCTGCAGAAGGAAGTGATCACTTCCTTTGGGACAGTGCATGGGTGGGGTGGGGGGCTAAAAATGCTGGAATTAGCACTTGATTATTCCTTGAAAGGGAGTTAAATTTTGTTTTCCATATTGCTCCTTTGGAGAGCTGAAGTTCTGAGGCCTAATTTGGGTAGAATTAATACTTGAAGTTTGTAGCATAGGTGGAAAAAGCTGCTCAGAGGGACCAGTGAGGTGGTGGTGTTGTGGTTTGTTGGTGGTTTTTTTTTTTTCAAGGCAAAATGGCTTTGCTTGTTGGATTTGTGCAGGAGCAAGGTTGTGGCAAATGGAGTTAGGCAGAAGGGAAATGTGGCCTCCTGAAGATGAATTAGCAGTCACCTTCTGGAAGCATTCTAATTATACAATGGGAGGGCTTGAAGGCTAATTGATTGCTGGTGAGGGATTAAAAGCCCTGCTGAAAAGCTGTTGTTGGCTGAAGGTGCTGCACATTTAATAGGCTTTCCTGCCAGGTTGATCAGGGCAGAGCTTTGAATGTGTTTAACACTTCAGTTTTTTTTTTTATTGCAGAACTTGCCAGCTGAAGGAGTTTGGTGGCTCAGCTTTGACTAATTCAGAACATTGCCAACAAAAAAAAAATTCTTTTTTTTTTTTAACAGTTGAATGTAAATAGAAGCTGAACAAAAAAAGCTGCTGGAGTTGGTGGTTGTTATTTAAATGAGGCTGCTCTTTCTGCTGTCAGCTGAGTCATGCTGCTCTGCTCAGCCCAGGAGGGAACAGAGGCTACAGACTGGGAGATGGATGCAGGAAGAGTTTCTTCTGTAAGTCATTGTTTGAACCTGGATGCAGAGAGAGTCCAAGCAGGGCCAGGGATCGATTTCAGAGAGGCACAGAACAGCTCAGGTTGGAAGGGACTTCACAGATGATCTACTCCAACTCCCCTGCCATGCCCAGAGACACCTCACAGCTAGGCTTGGGTGCTCAAGGCCCCATCCAACATGGCCTTCCCCCAGGGAGGCAGCCACAGCTTCTTTGCTCTGCTCTCCTCAGACCCCACCTGGAGTCCTGTGTGCAGTTCTGGAGCCCCCAGCACAGGAAGGACATGGAACTGTTGGAGTGGGTCCAGAGGAGGCCACCAAGATGCTGAGAGGTCTGCAGCAGCTCTGCTGTGAGGACAGGCTGAGAGAGTTGGGGGTCTGCAGCCTGGAGAAGAGAAGGCTTCCAGGAGACCTTAGAGTAGCCTTCCAGGAT
>WBNM01040773.1:1367-11457 GCA_013399055.1 Ramphastos sulfuratus
GGACCTCAAGGATCATCTAGTTCCAACCCTCTACCATAGGCAGGGACACCTCCCACTAGTACAGCTCACTCAAGGCCTCATCCAACCTGGCCTTGAACACCTCCAGGGAGGGAGCAGCCACAACCTCCCTGGGCAACCTGTGCCAGTGTCTCACCACCCTCACTGCAAACAACTTCCTCCTAACATCCAGTCTAAATCTTCCCTCTGCCAGTTTAAACCCACTGCCCCTTGTCCTGTCATTGCAAGACCTTGTCAATAGTCCCTCCCCAGCCTTCCTGTAGCCCCCTTCAGATACTGGAAGGCTACTCTAAGGTCTCCTGGAAGCCTTCTCTTCTCCAGGCTGCAGAGTCCCAACTCTCTCAGCCTGTCCTCATAGGAGAGCTGCTGCAGCCCCATTCACCCTTTACATATTTATAAACACTAATGAGGTCAACTTCTCTGTCATTACTCAAACTGACTGTCAGAACTGGTAGCTGCAGGATGTTGTGTGATGCTCCTGGCAGGTGGTCTTACCTCAACTGCAGCATTTTGCTAACAGAGCTATAGAGCTGCTGTGCTAGAAACTTGCTGTGTGGCTTAACAGAGATCTGCAGGACAAGAAACTAAGCTGGTGCCAGATACTGTCTTTCCTGGCAGCAGTTGCAGAAGATAATGTGATTTTTCTGTCATGTTACCATACCATACTGATAATTTCCTGCAAACAGCCCCAAGGTGGTTGGAAGTGAGGATAACAGCAACACCATTTAAAGAGATTTCTGATACGGAATTGATCCTGCATGAGGCAGACTTGAGATCAAAGATAACATCAAGGTTGTGCCATTGCATGACTTAGATGCTTTTCTGGCACTTCTTCATTCAGAGAAACAGGTTCTTAATATCTAAGGGACTGGAACACTGCCTTAGGAGGAAAGGCTGAGAGACCTGGAGCTTTTTAGTTTGGTGAGGAGAAGACTGAGAGGGGATCGAATCAATGTATATAAATATACATTTAGTGACAAGACAGGTGAGGGGGCTGGAGGGAAAGTCTGATGATGAGAGGCTGAGGGAGCTGGGGGAGTTCAGCCTGGAGAAGAGGAGACAGAGGGGACCTTATCACTCTCTACAACTACATAAAGGGAAGTTGCAGTCAGCTGGGGGTCAGGCTCTTCTCCCAGGCAGCCAGTGACAGGACAAGAGGGCATGGCCTGAAGCTGTGCCAGGGGAGGTTTAGGCTGGATGTCAGGAAGCACTTCCTCACAGCAAGGGTGATTAGGCACTGGGATGGACTGCCCAGGGAGGTGGTGGAGTCATCATCCCTGGAGGTCTTTAAGAAAAGAGCAGATGTGGCACTTGGTGGCATAGTTTAGCTGATGTCATGGTGTTGGGTCATAGGCTGGACTTGATGATCTCAGAGGTCTTTTCCAGCCTCAGTGATTCTGTGTTTCTGCAGCACCCCTTCGCGTTGTTTTGTCAGCTGCTGTGACAAACTGATTGAAGAGAGGAGCAGGCCTGCTATGAATTTGGAATTCAGTTCCTCTTAGAAATTTGGANCAGCACCCTTGAGGTCCCTTCCAACTTTACCATTCTATGATTCTATCCCTTCTAACCCCTATCATCCTGTGACCCTGTGAGCTACCAATGATTTAAATGGTGGACATGGTCTTTTTATTATTAATGTAGGGTTCAAGAACTTTCATAAATTCCATCACTGATAATCTGTGACTAATATTTGCTTGGAACAGACAAATGAATTGTAGTTTGGCTTATTACTCAGCTCCATGCTGAACCTACCAACTATGTGGTTCCTCCTCTTCCCAGTTTTTTGGGAAAGCAAATTCTCTTGCCTTGCTGAGAGCTTTGCTGATGATACTTAATTTAATTTTGTGTAGAAATGTTGGTCATTAATAACATCCTACAGGCTATGAGAGTTGGGGCTCTTCAGCCTGGAGCAGGCTTTGAGGAGACCTTGGAGTGGGCTTCCAGTATCTGAAGGGGGCCTACAGGAAGGCTGGGGAGGGACTATTGACAAGGTCTTGTCATGACAGGACAAGGGGCAATGGGTTTAAACCGGCAGAGGGGAGATTTAGACTGGATGTTAGGAGGAAGTTGTTTGCAGTGAGGGTGGTGAGGCACTGGCACAGGTTGCCCAGGGAGGTTGTGGCTGCTCCCTCCCTGGAGGCGTTCAAGGCCAGGTTGGATGAGGCCCTGAGTGACCTGTACCAGTGGGAGGTGTCCCTGCCTATGGCAGGGGGTTGGAACTGGATAATCTTTGCAGTCCCTTCCAACCTAAACCATGCTGTGGTTCTATGATTCTATCCCACAAACTACAATGAAGAAAGAAAGCAGCTGCAAACTACAGAGTAGTTAAGTATTAAGGAAAGAACAATCTCACCTTCAGGTTTTGTAAGGATTCAGATTAAAGTCACTCATTCTGGCAGTGGCTGCTGAGATTCTAACCAGTTTAGACTTTCTTCCTATAAAACTGAAATGATCTTCTGCAGCACTAAAACTGCACCCAAGTTCAAGATTTCAGTGCTCAGGGTTTTGCTGGGAAAATATGCCAGCTATTCCTGCAGAGCTGAAAACACAATGGCTCTAAGACTTAAATCCCCTGGAACTACAGCATTATAGATTTAATTGACCTTTTCTGCTTAACAAATATCCCCAGGAGAGGACAGCAGAAACAGAATGAAAAGCCAGCCTTCCCCAAGGGATGGAACGTGGGAATTAGTGCTACAAAACCTCAACACAAGCAAAAAGAAACAAAACCCAAAGACTGACATGCTATCTTTTTCTGTCTACTTCAGTATTTGTCAGATGGGTAACTTCCAACAGTCAGAAATAAACAGTCAGAAATAAACCCAAAGACTGACATGCTATCTTTTTCTGTCTACTTCAGTATTTGTCAGATGGGTAACTTCCAACAGTCAGAAATAAACAGTCAGAAATAAACCCAAAGACTGACATGCTATCTTTTTCTGTCTACTTCAGTATTTGTCAGATGGGTAACTTCCAACAGTCAGAAATAAACAGTAAGGGAAGCATAACTGGGATCTGGTAAAAGAATGGGAAGATGTAGCTTTTGTCATTCCTGCATGCATATCCACATGTGGAGAAAGCCAAAATCAAACAAAATCTCATAGTACCCTCACAATGAATTCTTATAGAGGAGATTAACCAACACAAGAAAGGACTCTCAGTCAAATATGAAATGAGATGTCTAATATGAAATGTGAGCAACTTGAAATTGTAAACTGTTAGGTCCACCTAAATATCCCAGAAATGCAACAATGCACACTGTCAGCAGAAATTGGCAGTACAGAAGCATGAGGAGCTTAGCTCTGCAGTAGGAATCTGCAAGGTAAGTCTGGAGAAGACTGAGAGATCTCATGCATGTGTACAAATCATAGAATCAGTCAGGCTTGGAAGGGACCTCAAGGATCATCTAGTTCCAACCTCCCTGCCATGGGCAGGGACACCTCCCACTAGATCAGGCTGTCCAGAGCCTCATCCAGCCTGCCCTTAAACACCTCCAGGGATGAGGTTTCCACCACCTCCCTGGGCAACCCCTTCCAGGCTCTCACCACCCTCATGCTGAAGAACTTCTTCCTAACATCCAGTCTGAATTTACCCATTTCTAGCTTTGTTCCATTCCCCCCCAGTCCTATCACTACCTGACAGCCTAAAAAGTCCCTCCCCAGCTTTCTTGTAGGCCCCCTTCAGGTATTGAAAGGTCACTTCAGACTCCTCTCCAGATTGAACAGCCCCAACTCCCTCAGTCTCTCCTCATAGCAGAGCAGTTCCAGCCCTCTGATCATCCTCTTGGCCCTTCTCTGGACACCTTCCAGCACATCCACCACAAATATCTGAGGAGTGGGTGTCAAGTGGCTGGGGCCAATCTCTTGTTAGGGGTCAGCAGCAGTAAGACAAGGAGCAACAGCTACAAACTGGAACATAGAAGGTCTCACCTCAACATGAGGAGAAATTTCTTTACAGTGAGCCTGGAACAGGCTCCCCAGAGAGGTTGTGGAGTCTCCTTCTCTGGATTCTTTCCAAACCTGCCTGGATGCCTTCCTGTGTGAACTACCCTGGGTGATCCTGCCTTGGGAGGGAGGTTGGACTGGATGATCTCTCGAGGTCCCGTCCAACCTCTAGAGTTCTGTTATTCTGTGGTTGGAAAAATGTTACCAATGCTGAGATAGTGTCAAGGGTTCAAGCTGAATTGGGCACACCACTGAATGAGTCACAACTACTGTCTGTGTTCTCCTCTCCCCTTCCAAAAGGAAGGAGAAAGGCAATAAGGAAGAGAGACTTAAGAAAGCAAAAGCATCTGTAATTGAAATAACCATAAGAAAATGAAATAGATACAAATATACACAAACCAGTATAAAATCCAGCCCCTGAAAGAAATTAGTTGCTCTCACCACTGAGGCTGTGGGCAGGCACTTAACTCAATGGCACAAGAAAAACATATTCAGGAGCTTCATTTTGGAACTGGATTCAGGAACTCATAGACCAGAATCTAAGGCAGAATGAACAGTCCTCAGATGGCATCCATTGAAGAAAGAAACTTGACTCTCATGATCCTTCAGCTTTATCCTGAATATTCTGTAGAGGGAGTTGAACCCCTTGTTGGTCACTTTGGGATCTCCTGTCCTGTCTGCTGCTCCCTGCAAGTGAGGCATTCACTCTGCAACCCAACATAGGGCACAAGATTCAACAGTGCTCTTGGTCTATACCCTACCCTAGCAGTGCCACTCTCCACCAGCATTCTCACTGCTAGAAGCAGCCCCTGGCTGTGCAAATCTGCCCTGGATATCAGAAGATGCCAGCACTGAGCAGAGGCTGAGCTGAGAAGTCCAATCCCAGAACAGAATTGGGCCTGTTCTAGCTCAAACCAAGACAGACACACAGAAAGATGAATTTGAGTAGTTTCATCTTGGACACTCTGCAATAGCTGAGTTGCAGTGAGGGAAAGCTGGCTACAAACTGGCTGAGATTTAGAGTGGAACCAGTGAGAAACACATGAAGGCTGAAGAATATATAAGACTTACAGGGAAAGAGAAGGGAAGAAGGCTCCTGGATTCCATCAAAATTGTGATCCTGGGAAGAGAGAAGTGTAGTGTGAAGTGGGGTTGGTTCGTTTTCTGTTGAGAGATGTGATGTAGTTATTTATTTATCTATTACTTATATTTTAATTCATAGAATCATAGAATGGTAAGGTTGGAAGGGACCTCAGGGATCATCTAGTTCCAACCCCCTGCCATAGGCAGGGACACCTCCCACTAGTACAGCTCACTCAAGGCCTCCTCCAACCTGGCCTTGAACACCTCCAGGGAAGGAGCAGCCACAAACTCCTTGGGATGCTCCCTCCCTGGAGGTGTTCAAGGCCAGGTTGGACGAGGCCTTGAGTAACCTGTACTAATTAAGACAAATATTGGAACCTCATTTTTAAGAAAAGAATTAGGTAGGGACTGAGCTGCTACATAAAGGTGTAAGAACGGCAGTAATAGGTATCAGAAACAGTAGCACCGCAACGTGTTGCTGAGATTATTATAAGGGTAGAAAGACCAAATGGCTACTAAATTCAGTGGCAAAGCTCTCACTAAACCCACTGGGCCCAGGTCAGCCTTTGGGGGCAGAAAAGGAAAGGAGCAGCAGGCAAACTGCAAGGTTGCCAATGAGAGGAATCGACAGCATCAAGTGGCTAAAATGTTAAATTGGTGCCTTCTGTCTCTGAAGGCAGAAATTTCTGTTTGCTGTGCTCAAACCATCCTGCAGAAAGTCTTTTTCATCCAGTCAAGATTACTTTTCACATCATCTTGTAAGCTTTCAGGCTTCTAAATATGGATTTAAAACAACCCAAAAACACAAACATAAATTCAAGCAGTGTTGATGTTTGTGTGTGAGGCTGCCACACGAATTGCTCAATTAACATCTGTGCAATGAAGTTAAAGATCTATACAGAGTTATTGTGCTGGTTCCCACGAAAAAACATGCACGTTCCAAATATCAAACTGCTATTGCTATTATCAGCTGGCTGTCTTAAAACCACAGTGTTCTTTCACAGTTGGGAAAATATTTTAGTGACTAATTGTGGTTGTCTTTGCTAGGGAAGACAACCACTCATTCATTCTGTCAGATAGTCCCTTTCTGGCAAAGAACTGCAAACACTTTTGTATCCCAGATGGGTATATGGCTCATGTGTTTTCCTGTGACTCTGTGGGGAAATGAGCCTTTTTGCTTCAGACTTTCCCATTTGATGTAATGGATTGTCTGCAGTTTGGTAACTGCATTTTATACTGCAAACCGTGAGAGGGATGAGGCAGTGGAATGAGTTGCCCTGAGGAGTTGTGGAGACTGCAATCCTGGAAGTGTTCAAAGCTAGGCTGGGTAAGGCCTTGAGCAACTTGGTCTAGTAGGAGATGCCTCTAGCCATGGTAGAAGCTTGGAAGTAGGTGAGCTTTACGTAAAGGGTGAGCGCCAGGAAGATGGAGCCAGGCTCTACTGGGTGATGCCCAGTGACAGGACAAGGGGCAATGGGTGGAAGCTGAGGCATAGGAAGTTTCATGGAAACATGAGAGGAATTTTTTTCCCTGTGAGGGTGACAGAAGACTGAACAGGCTGCCCAGGGGGGTTGTGGAATCTCTCTATCTGGAGATATTCAAAACCCACCTGGATGTGTTCCTGTGTGACCTGCTCTGGGTGATCCTGCTCTGGAAGGCTGGATGAGCTTTCAAGGTCCCTTCTAGCCCCTGACTTTCTGTGATTCTGTGATCTTTAAGGTCCCTTCCAACCTGACTCATTCTGTACTCTTTATTATATTTTTTTATGGTTGACACAGTTGTTCAATAGCTCTTGAAAGCACCTTCTAATTTTGCAGTTGCTAGAGGGGTTGTATCCCAGTTTAAGGCCACAAGCCACCTGGGACTGGAGGGCAGAAATGGTATTTACTCCATTTAGGGAATAAAAATGAAGATGCTGTACACTGATCACAGAATCACAGAATTAACCAGGTTGGAAAAGACCTCTAAGATCATCAAGTCTAACGTAGAGGAATCCACCACCTCCCCTGTTTAACAGTTTAAAAGGTGAGCACTGTGAGAAGAATACAACCAAGAGATCCTGATTCACTGATCACAGATTCACAGAATCAACCAGGTCGGCAAAGACCTCTGAGATTATAGAATCATAAAATAGTAGGGTTAGAAGGGACCTCAAGGATCATCTAGTTCCAACCCCCTGCCATAGGCAGGGACACCTCCCACTAGCACAGGTCACTCAAGGTCTCCTCCAACCTGGCCTTGAACACCTCCAGGGAGGGAGCAGACACAACCTCCCTGGGCAACCTGTGCCAGCCTGTGCCAGTGCCTCACCATNGCCTGTTCTGTCCCCAGGTGCCTGGCAGAAGAGACCAACCCCACCTGGCCACAACCTCCCTTCAGGTAGCTGTAGAGAGCAATGAGGTCTGCCCTGAACCTTCTCTTCTGCAGGCTGCACACCCCCAGCTCCCTCAGCCTCTCCTCACAGGGCTGTGCTCCAGCCCCCTCACCAGCCTTGGTGCCCTTCTCTGGACACATTCAAGCACCTTAACATCTTTCTTAAACTGAGGTGCCCAGAACTGGACACAGGACTGAAGGTGAGGCCTGACTGGTGCTGAGTAGAGGGGCAGAAGGATGTGATTGGAAGCTGGATGAGAGGTTCTATTTACAGGAGCATATATGCCAAAGGTGATTGGATGGAATAACTACATTCACAAACAAGGCCAAGTCTATTGGACTAAAACCCATTAGGCCCAAACAGGCCTTCTGGAATCCTCCATTCCTTCCACCCTCAGCAGGCCTGAGGGTAGGCCGAAATTGCCTTGCCCAGCTCAGGCCTGCAAGCCCTCAGCAGGCTGCACGGCACAGCTCAAGAGCCATCTGCCACACACAGGCTGTGAGGTAAGGCAGGAGGTGCTCTGTATGGGGAGAAGTGAAGGGAGGAGAAGCAGGGAGGGGAGGGACAAGGGAAAGAGAGAGATAGCAACCTGGCACTGCCTTAAAGCTGTGGTACCAGAAAGTGGAACAGAATAACAATGTTACAATATCCTGGGACGAGCAGGTCCACCCGCTGGGACAGGACTTCACAGGCTCACAGGATGCCGGGATTGGAAGGGACCCAAAGAGATCATCCAGTCCAACCACCCTGCCAGAGCAGGACCACACAATCTAGCTCAGGGCACACAGGAACATATCCAGACAGGCCTTGAAAGACTCCAGAGAAAGAGACTCCACAGCCTCTCTGGGCAGCCTGTACCAGTGCTCTGTGATCCTTACAGTAAAGAAGTTCCCCCTTGTGTTGAGGTGGACCCTCCTGTGCTGCAGCTTCCATCCATTGCTCCTTGTCCTATCCCAAGGAGCAAGTGAGCAGAGCCTGTCCCCCCCTCCTGACCCCCAGCTCTCAGATATTTATAAAGCTTTATGAAACCCCCTCTCTCTCTTCTCTTCTCCAGACTAAGCAGCCCCAGGTCCCTCAGCCTCTCCTTATCAGGCAGTGCTCCATTCCTCTAATCATCCTGGTAGCCTTCCACTGGACCCTCTCCAGCAGATCCCTGTCCCTCTCTGTGGTCATCTTAAGGGAACTTAAGCCCTCTCCCTCCCCAAACTACCACAATCCTTGAAGAAAAGATGATAAGGCAGAAGAACTGTAGAGTGAAAGTTAGATTTCAGCGTCTGGGGAGGTTTGTGCTGCGTCTCTGTCTCAGATTTGTGCAAAATGGACGTGGCAGTATTTTGTCTAAGCCTGAAATTGCTCATTTACATTTGAATTCTCAGTTATAGGGATCCATGTGAGTTCTTCAGGAAGGGTGTTCTAGGACTTGCCTAGAGCTTGGCATAAGACACTAATCTTGCCTGGGATTTTACACTGTAAGCATCTAGCAGAGTGTAAAAGGATTTGTAAGTGAGGTAATACCTTCTTACATTGTTATTCCTCCTCATCTTGTGTTCTGTCTGTGCCAGCAGCAACTTTTACTCATGTTAAAGTTCTGCACGTAACTTTTTTTTTTTTTCTTTTTCCTTTTAAAAGGGCTTAAAATAAACTACAGTGTTATCCAGTCTGCTATGCTGGCACTCTCTCTCTTACTTCCAAGACCTGTACTTGTCCATTTTGCAAATTGCCATAGCAACTAGTCTAATGATCTGGATGACTAAATGTGGGCAAAATTAGAGAGGCAAATCTGTACATTCCTACATTTCCTTTTCTTCTAAATGAATGTCTATTTTAAATATTATTGTTTAAAAATTATTATTATTATTTATTTAACATTCAAATTGGGAATGGATCCAAGCTAGAGGAGTGGAGATTTAGATTGGACATTAGGAAGAAGTTCTTCAGCACAGAAGTGGTGAGACACTGGAACAGGTTGCGCAGGGAGGTGGTGGAAGCCTCATCCCTGGATGTTTTAAGGCCAGGCTGGATGTGGCTCTGGGAAACCTGATCTGGTGTGAGGTATCCCTGCCCATGGCAGGGAGGTTGGAACTGGATGATCTTTGGAGTCCCTTCTAACCCTGACAGTTCTGTGATTCTGGGAACCTCTCCTCTGCTCTTCCTAAGGCACAAAATCTGCATCCCTACATAAAATGCACAAATAGAATTTATGTTTTTTCCTTCACTGGGATAGGTGCTAGGAGGCAGGAGAAGGCATTTATGTTTCCCAGAACGAACTTGATCCTCCTTCCCATGAGCAGAATAACAACATTAAGAGAAGAAGCTGTGTCCAGCTGTGATGATAACAATCTGATGATGGCGATTTTGCCTACAGTGGATAGAGACCAATAAAAGAGTGTCTGCAAAATTTCATCGCTCTGGAAACTGTAAGCACAGATAGTGAGCACACAGACATGTCTCATTTCCTATGTTCAACCACAATGGGGAGATTCAAGCCCTGCTGATAACTGTTAGAAAGATATTAAACCCAGGAGAACTTAGATTCCAGTATTCTCAAACAATACAGAGGTCATTGTTTGAAGACTAACACAATGGCATGGCCTTGGTGGCTTCATTTACTGCAGGCATCCAGTAATGGTGGTGATGCAGTTGCAGAGTGGGACACATCTTTTAGGATGTG
>WBNM01040773.1:11643-30757 GCA_013399055.1 Ramphastos sulfuratus
ACAGGTTGCCCAGGGAGGTTGTGGCTGCTCCCTCCCTGGAGGTGTTCAAGGCCAGGTTGGATGAGGCCTTGAGTAACCTGTGCTAGTTGGAGGTGTCCCTGCCTATGGCAGGGGGTTGGAACTAGATGATCCTTGAGGTCTCCTTCCAACCTTACCATTCTATGATTCTATGATCTAGTAAAAGGGACCCTGACAACATCCTAAAAGATGTGTCTTACTCTGCAGCCACGTGACCACCGTTACCTAATGCCTGCAGTAAATTAATTCACCAAGCACAAGGACACATTTACTGACTCTTATCCATAAGAACCCCCTGCCAAGAAAAGGTACTCACCAGTTAATTATCTGGTCCCATTTTAAAACATTCTCTGACCCTTGGAAGGCTGTTTTGAGACCCTCTTGTTACAAACCATTGCAAATTTGTCAAATCAGGCAAATGCTTGCCCGAGCCCTTCGGATTTATGCCTGTGGGATTTGATGCAGGCTCTACAGCAAAGAGATTCTCAAGACAGCACCACAAAATCTTGTAAANTCTCCTCTGCTCTTCCTAAGGCACAAAATCTGCATCCCTACATAAAATGCACAAATAGAATTTATGTTTTTTCCTTCACTGGGATAGGTGCTAGGAGGCAGGAGAAGGCATTTATGTTTCCCAGAACGAACTTGATCCTCCTTCCCATGAGCAGAATAACAACATTAAGAGAAGAAGCTGTGTCCAGCTGTGATGATAACAATCTGATGATGGCGATTTTGCCTACAGTGGATAGAGACCAATAAAAGAGTGTCTGCAAAATTTCATCGCTCTGGAAACTGTAAGCACAGATAGTGAGCACACAGACATGTCTCATTTCCTATGTTCAACCACAATGGGGAGATTCAAGCCCTGCTGATAACTGTTAGAAAGATATTAAACCCAGGAGAACTTAGATTCCAGTATTCTCAAACAATACAGAGGTCATTGTTTGAAGACTAACACAATGGCATGGCCTTGGTGGCTTCATTTACTGCAGGCATCCAGTAATGGTGGTGATGCAGTTGCAGAGTGGGACACATCTTTTAGGATGTGCTCAGGATTCTTTTTACTGGATCCCCACATTACTGTTCCTGGCTTCCAATGACATCAATATCTCAGCCTCTGGAAGTTCTTGAGGTCCTGGTACCATCAGTTCCTGCCCTCGTGCTGCAGTGACTTTATTTACTGCCAGGAAAAGGATTCACTTACCTTTTGTTAGTCCTTCTAGCAAGATGGGTGCTAAATCTGAAGCAGAACTGTGATGCATTTAAATAGACAGTAAGAAATGACAGTGGTTGTGAACAGAACAGCATCAGCTGCACATCTCATCCTATCTGCCTAGACAAACAGTGGCATGAACAGGCCAAATCTAACTGAGAAAGGATTCTATATGCCTTTAGTTCAGAAAAGTGACCAAACAGAAGCCTAGTGGGTGCTGGGAATTATTTCTGCACGGGTGTATGTAGAAATGATGGAACCAACATCCACCCCCATCTGGAGGGACATTCCTTTTTCTTCCAGCACTGTAACAAAAGGGCAGGCTGGGGAGTCTGTACTGATGGCACCAGGAGCTCTAGAACTTTCAGAGGCTGAGACATTGATGTCACTGGAAGCCAGGAACAGTAATATAGGGTCCAGAGGAGGGCCACAAAAATAATCAGAGGGCTGGAGCAGCTCTGCTATGAGGACAGACTGAGAGAGTTGGGGCTCTGCAGCCTGGAGAAGAGAAGGCTTCCAGGAGACCTTAGAGTAGCCTTCCAGTATCTGAAGGGGGCCTACAGGAAGGCTGGGGAGGGACTATTGACAAGATCTTGTAATGACAGGACAAGGGGCAATGGGTTTGAACTGGCAGAGGGGAGATTTAGACTGGATGTTAGGAGGAAGTTGTTTGCAGTGAGGATGGTGAGGCACTGGCACAGGCTGGCACAGGTTGCCCAGGGAGGTTGTGGCTGCTCCCTCCCTGGAGGTGTTCAAGGCCAGGTTGGATGAGGCCTTGAGTAACCTGTGCTAGTTGGAGGTGTCCCTGCCTATGGCAGGGGGTTGGAACTAGATGATCCTTGAGGTCTCCTTCCAACCTTACCATTCTATGATTCTATGATCTAGTAAAAGGGACCCTGACAACATCCTAAAAGATGTGTCTTACTCTGCAGCCACGTGACCACCGTTACCTAATGCCTGCAGTAAATTAATTCACCAAGCACAAGGACACATTTACTGACTCTTATCCATAAGAACCCCCTGCCAAGAAAAGGTACTCACCAGTTAATTATCTGGTCCCATTTTAAAACATTCTCTGACCCTTGGAAGGCTGTTTTGAGACCCTCTTGTTACAAACCATTGCAAATTTGTCAAATCAGGCAAATGCTTGCCCGAGCCCTTCGGATTTATGCCTGTGGGATTTGATGCAGGCTCTACAGCAAAGAGATTCTCAAGACAGCACCACAAAATCTTGTAAAGGATCTGTTGGCAAGATGCTGACAGCTAGTAAAATGTGCTCTCTTCCCTTTTAATGTGAGAGAGTACATGGAGTACACCAATTCCATCCTGACAGTGATCTTTCATGATTACACTGGTAACTCCTGATTCCACTGTACTATCGTTCTTCCTCTTGGGAGCTATTCAAAGATGAATCATTACCAGGAATGAAAGCAGCTGTATTTTGTGTGCCAGATTCAAGAGGTTTTGCAGTGGTTCTCATCAGGAATATACAGAATGAGGCATCTAAATTAATCCTTATTTATTGCAACTTCAGTTATTTAGTGCAGTTTTATGGAAAAGGATATGTTAGTACTTAATAAAATTAGAGTTTCCTTTATCCTGGCTGATCAGAGAGTCACCGAAACCCTTTAATGTAGCTCTAGCTGAAAGGCCAAGCCAATTTCTCCTTCTTTGTGGCACCATTTTATGTCAAAAACATTTATTTTTGTCTTGCATGTACATGTAAAATGCTTTATTACTATATCTGGCATCGGTAGACAAAATGAGCTTCAATGTTCTTGTTTACCTACCTTCAAAATCAATACTGCAGTTATATAAATCTGGAGAATCCTTTCAAAATCTGTCTGAGTATAACATTTTCTAAAAGGAAAAAATTACCTCACTGTAACACTTCATGTCAAAAAATCCTGACAAATATTCCTGAGCAAGCAGCCAAAGGCAGGGAAAAGAAAAATAATAAAACTTAATAAAGAAAAAAAAAATAAGCTTACATCTAACTTGTACAATTTGGACAAGAATATGAAAGCATTGGTTATTTAAAACCATGCCCATATTTAGGAGTTTGTAAACAACTCTAATCTAATTACAATCTTTCCACAGAACAATGGTACACGTGAAAATAAAAAGAACATATCAGAAATTCATTAAAATCTAAAAAGGTCAGTTTGAAGAGAAAAGACATAAGTCAGAAGTAGGAAAGATCATAGAACCATAGAATTGTCAGGGCTGAAAGAGACCTCAAGGATCATCCAGTTCCAAACCCCTGTCATGGGCAGGGACACAGCATAATAGATCAGATTGCTCAGCCACATCCAGCCTGGCCTTAAAAACCTCCAGAGATGAGATTTCCACCACCTCCCCTGAGAATCTGTTCCAGTGTTTCATGACCCTCATGGTGAAGAACTTCTTCCTAACATCCAGTCTGAATCTATCCACTTATAGTTTTGCTCCATTCTCTCTAGTCCTGTCACTACCTGACACCCTAAAAAGTCCCTAAGTCCCTCACCAGCTTTTTTTGTAGCCCCCTTCAGATACTGGAAGGCCACAGTAAGGTCTCCTCAAAGCCTTCTCCTCTCCAGACTGAACAGTCCCAACTCTCAGCCTGTCCCCATAGCAGAGCAGCTCCAGCCCTCTGATCATCCTCATAGCCCTTCTCTGGACATGTTCCAGCACATTCATATGTTTCTTGTAATAGTGGCTCTAGAACTGGATGCAGTACTCCAGGTGTGGGTCTCACCAGAGTGGAGCAGAGAGGGAGAATCACTTCCCTCAACCTGCTGGCCACGCTTCTCTTGATGCATCCCAGGATACGGTTTGCTCTCTGGGGTTGCAAGAGCACACTGGTAGCTCAGATGAGTTCTGAAAACTAGGAGAAAACAGAGTAATTCATCCCACCCTGTGCATTGTCCACTTGGTGACTGAACAGTAGTATCTATTCATACTTCTTAACTAGATAGGTAGCTGAGGTCTTTATATATACCTAAGATGAACTCTGTCTACAGACATAGAATCATAGAATGGTAAGGTTGGAAGGAGACCTCAAGGATCATCTAGTTCCAACCCCCTGCCATAGGCAGGGACACCTCCCACTAGCACAGGTCACTCAAGGCCTCCTCCAACCTGGCCTTGAACACCTCTAGGGAGAGANTTCTGCCCATGCCCTCCTAACATCTGTGTCCCAGCACAGGGAGGCTTCAGCTGGATGCCATGGACAGAGTTGCACGACATTGTCTTTTTGCCCAACAAAATTTGTGCATTTCTAAACAAGTTCTGTAAAAGCCAAGCAAGAGTTTTTATCCAAGCAGGGGAAGCTGTCTGGAACCAATGTTTTATAGGCAATAGCCAAACTAAGGGCTATTTTCCTTCTCTGTGATGGCAGTAAAAGATGAAGCATTCTCGAGCCAGCTGCACTGTACTAAGCCAGAGTCTTTGTATTAAAAAAATATGTTCTGTGACCTGGGCAGAAATCATCCTGCAGCTGAGAAAAACTAAGTCAGTCCTAGGAACAGCTGCTACAATGAGCAAGGTCTCTAGACTCCAGTGTGATTGAGCATTGTTAGGTCCCTCTGATTTAGAGAGACCTGATCACAGGATGTTAGGGGTTGGAAGGGACCTCCAGAGATCGAGTCCAACCCCTCTGCCAGAGTAGGACCATAGAATCTAGCACAGGTCACACAGGAACACATCCAGACAGGGCTTGAAAGTCTCCAGAGAAGGAGACCCCACAACCTCTCTGGGCAGTCTGTGCCAGTGCGCAGTGTCCCTTACAGTGAAGAAGTTCTTCCTCATGTTGAGGTGGAACTTCCTGTGCTGTAGTTTATACGCACTGGCCCTTGTCCTACCACAAGGCACAACTGAGAAGAGTTTGTCCCCTCCCTCTTGACCCCCAGCCCTCAAATATTTATAAACATTGATCAGATCCCCTCTAAGTCTTCTCTTCACCAGACCAAAAAGCCCTAGGTCCCTCAGCCTCTCCTCATAAGGCAGTGCTCCAGCCCCTTATCACCATGAAAACAGCAACACTTCTCCCTGTGAACAAGGGCTTAGTGCACAGACCCTTTTGCAGATTATACAGGTTAGATTGGAGCAAAGCACAAGTCTCCAAAACTATTCTCTTTGACCTACTCCCAGCAGGGGCAACATTTTGGTTCCAATGGGCTCTTTCACCCTTTGTTTTGTGTTTTGTTTTGTTTTCAGCAGAGACACTGTGTTGCATGTATAAAGGACAAATTCAAATGGAGTGTTTCACATTTCTGTGGTAGTGGTAGCCTTGATGTTGGCAGAGATGAGAGCCAGCTCTCCAGGAGGTTCCAATACTTGTCTCCAGCACTTGTTACTATCAAGCCAGGTGAATGGTGTCCTGGCAATGGCATGAATTAGCAGGCAGTATGGAGAGTGTGGCAAGCACAGACAGTGCCAGGCAGGGGTTTTCTCAGACAGAGCAGTTGTAGTCACATAGGATCCTTTGCCAGTTCTAGATACAGCCTGTTCCTTTTATCTACCCAGGTACATGCCTTACTGCTAAATTATTTTCATCTGTTAGTTTAAGACTCTCTTTAGGAGCATGAAAAGGTCCACGTGGCTTAAGGAGGATTCCATTTTACAAGATGATTTTTTTTTTCCTGTTTTGCATCAGTCTAGTGTGTATCACAAGTGAAATGACATGGAAAGAGCAGTGGGAAACACTGTGAAATAGCTTCTCTGGGGGTCATTTGCTCAGTGGGGTGTCGTTTTTTTGGTTTTGTTATTTTTTTTAAGCTTTCCTTGCATAATATTTTTTGGAGTTTTTAGTCTTTCTTTCTCAACATCCTGCAGAACATCCTACACATTTGCAACACTAAGGTGAACAGCCTAAGGAGAAAGCAATGTGAGAGTTTGTTCAGGACCATGTAGCCCCCAACTTATGCTAGGTGCTGGTCATCTTGAGAAATTAGAAGCCTGTGGCTTAGGTTTTACCCAAGGCCAACCAAAGTCTTATGCTGTCAGTAAGCAAATTCTCAACTGCTTCAATCTTTCCTTCCTTTGAAGTGTTCTGTGTAATGGTAGTTGACATCAATAATTGTTATTTATTGTTTTAAGTAAACGTTATTATGGGAATGTAACCACCTAACGTAGAATCATAGAATGGTAAGGTTGGAAGGGACCTCAAGGATCATCTAGTTCCAGCCCCCTGCCATAGGCAGGGACATGTCTCACTAGTACAGGTCACTCAAGGCCGCCTCCAACCTGGCCTTGAACACCTCCAGGGAGGGAGCAGCCACGACCTCTCTGGGCAACCTGTGCCAGTGCCTCACCACCCTCACTGTAAAGAACTTCCTCCTAACATCCAGTTTCAATCTCCCCTCTGCCAGTTCAAACCCATTGCCCCTTGTCCTGTCATTACAAGACCTTGTCAATAGTCCCTCCCCAGCCTTCCTATAGGCCCCCTTCAGATATTGGAAGGCTACTCTAAGGTCTCCTGGAAGCCTTCTGTTGGTTTTCAGCCTATTAGGTATGTGAGGCAGTGTAAATTGCCTTAATTTTCTATTTTCTTGATAATCTTCCATCTATCTACTGTGATTGCTCTACAAAATGTTTTATTAAGTGGGGAGATAAATGAGCTTTTAGAAGTGAGCCAAGTCTGATGACCCTTTCGATGGGGAGCCATATTGATTCTTCCTGTCCATGAGAGCAGGAAAATCTTTTTTTCCATTACTACATTATTTAGTATCTTCTACCTAGCAAATATCTTCTAGGGTTAAATTAATCACTTTGTAGATAATATTTTTTTTTTTTAATTTCTTTTCCCCCCTGCCTATGTATTTCTATTCAAGACTTTTCTGTGGTTCTCATCAAGTGTGACCTTGTCAAGGTGCTGGAATTTCAGATTTTTCTGATTAATTTTTCCTCCCCACCCCCGTATGTTAAGTGCAGTCTGTTTTACTTAAGTGAATTTGCTTGATCATTTCTGTCCTTCCTGAATGATCTGTCTTTGAAACTTGGGTCATTGTATTTAGAAGAACTAGAAGAAGATGTTTTGAAATAACCATTATTAAAACAGGGGAGGTTTCTTACACACATACAAAGCTGGAGATGCAATTAAGCTCTTTTTTGCTTTTGGTTGGGTTTTTTTTCTATCCCTCACCCCCCTTTTGTGTACTGCTCAATGGAAACTCATTTTGGCAAAGACAGAAAGCTGTGGCTAAACATTAGTGGATGAGTCACTGACAGGGAACTGGAATGAAAAGAAAAAAAAAAGAAAACCAACAAACCCCTTTGGTGCTTGATAAGCACCAAAATAGCTCCAGATGGTCTCTTGAAATCTTCCCATACTTGTCTGAAGAAGAATGGTCAGAAACATCCAGAGCTATGCTTACATTTTGATTAGGTCTCGTTTTCTTGGTCTAAGCACATGGGGACCCTCTTCATCAGGTTCCTGCGCAGTTTAAGATCTCCCAGGCCAATCTGAGCACCTCATTGCTTGCAGAGGTGTTGATAACATCCTGATAAGAATTATGACTACAATTATTAGGACTGGAAGCTCAATGACTAACAGGAATAATTGAAAATACAGGAGTGAGGGAAGTCGATTCCAGTGCCACGACTTTGCAGAGACCCAGAGCTGCACTTCCAGGGGTTCCCTGCTGAACTCTTGGTCAGATCCCAGGGCAGATGGAGTCTCCGGGGCAATGACAATGAGGCAAACTCCCAACAGGCACTTGAAGGCTTCATATTTTAAATGTTTCTGTGTTTGGCTGGTGTTGGTGGGGTTTCACAAGAAAAGTGAAGGATGTCCTGTCAAATTTCACTTCTTTCTTCCCTAGCTTGGGGAGATGCGAAAGGTTTTCAAACCAGAAAGCGTCGTTCTTCTCCTTTGCGTTGCTGTCAGGAGCAACAGAACTGTTTTGCTTAAGATTCTTCCTTCTCCTTCCTCGACAGTGTGAGGCAGAGAGGGAAATCCAACTCAGCAGCCAACATTTAAGCAGGTATTAAGCAGTATTTAAGCAGGTATTCTTTACTTCAATGCTGGGGAGCACAGGGGATATTTCCTCCAAAATCAGGCTCCTCTGAGCCATTTAGTGCCCCTCCAAGACATTTTGGGGTTTGCTTTACATACCCTCAGCTGTTTTGGGGTCCATTTCTATGGCTCCCTGAGCCATTGTGTCCCACCTCTCCTGTTTTGATGTCATTTTGGGGGGGTCCTAACACCATTTTTAGGTCCAGCTCTATTTTGGGGTCCACTTCCTAGCCTCCTCAACCACTTCATGGCTCTCATCCTGAATAATTTTGGAGTCCCCTCCACTGTTGTAGGGTCCATTTTCTGCCCCCCTTCAGCCTTTTTGTCCCCTCAGGACAATTCAGGGCCCATTTTGGGGTCATCACACCATTTTTTACCCCCACCCCCTCTCCCCAAACCAGTTTGGAGCCCCCTCAGCCATTCTGGGGTACTCACCACTATTTTGGGGTCTGTTTTAAGGCTGCCTCAGACCTTTTGGGGTCCATGCCTCTATTTTGTTCCCCTCCTCAGCCTCTTGGATAATTTTAAGGTAAAAAACTCAAGCTGTACAAAGCTCCAAAAGTGGCATGGTGTGATGATACTTGGGGCAAATGTGCTAAAGGTGTTGCTCCCAGTACTGTCTAGTGTGTGTATGTGTGTGGGTCTGTGTTGTAAGGTTTCTGTATCAGCATGGTAAATGCATTATGCTGTCCACTGCTTTTCCCCCCCACCATTATATTGCCAGGAAAATAGCCTAGAGTGAGACAGGTTAAGAGAGTTCAGGAAAATGTGCAGTGCTACATATGCAAATCTGATTTACATAGATTAGAGCTTCTGAGAGCTGCTGGCTGATGATTAAAACTCTGTCAAACAACAGCCTTGAGGTGTAATTCCAAGCTTTACATAGCCTTTGGCTGCTGTGGGGGCCAGGCATCACTCACCACTTGCTAATCAACCCATTGATGTTCAGTGTAAAATCCATGAAGCCTGGAATGCATTTTCAATAAACAACAACGGTTAGGAAGCAGAACTCTCTTTACAGAAGCCATTGTGTAAGCACAAGTGTTAAATCACCTTTTGAAAATAGCTCAAGCCAGCAGGTTTGTGCCTGAAGCCCTTGGCTGAAATATTTCTTGCAGATTGGTATGAAGAAGTGATTAGGTGTGGGCCAGAATGAAGTAAAACTACTGGCAACCACTAGTTGAGTTCATCCTACTGAGACTGGAAGCTGTAAACTAATATTATAAGATGTTGTTTTAACTCATTAGGGGGAAGAAAAAAAGGGGAGGGGAATGAAAAACAGCTATGGAAGGTGTGGATGTGAGTAGAGCTGCCTAACCTTTGCCAAGCAAACCACATAAAACTTCACTAAATTCAAGTGATGAATTCAAGTCCTCCTATGAGAACAGGCTACGAGAGTTGGGGCTCTGCAGCCTGGAGAAGAGAAGGCTTCCAGGAGCCCTTAGAGTAGCCTTCCAGGATCTGAAGGGGGCCTACAGGAAGGCTGGGGAGGGACTATTGACCAGGTCTTGTAGTGACAGGACAAGGGGCAATGGATTTGAACTGGCAGAGGGGAGATGTAGACTGGATGTTAGGAGGAAGTTCTTTCCAGTGAGGGTGGTGAGGCACTGGCACAGGTTGCCCAGGGAGGTTGTCGCTGCTCCCTCCCTGGAGGTGTTGAAGGGCAGGTTGGAGGAGGCCTTGAGTGACCTGTACTAGTGGGAGGTGTCCCTGCCTATGGCAGGGGTTTGGAACTAGATGATCCTTGAGGTCCCTTCCAACCTTACCATTCTATGATTCTATGTTTTGGTCAACTTTGGTTTCTAACCTTTGGTCCCCCAATTTTTCCTCATCACACACACCAGAAGCAGCCTTCTCGTCAGCTTTGAAAGATGTGACCTGGGGGACACTATATCAGGGTTTGCAGCGAGCCACTGAGTCTCTCCTGCATTTTGTCTTGACTGTTCTGAATCCAGAGGTGGGAGGTAAATGTGGTTACGGCTCACTTCCCCATGGCAGAAATCAGCCTGGAAATGTTCCTCAGTGGCCAGCACAGCTGCCTCCCAGTTTGCAAAAGGCAGCACAGCAGTGATGTGGTTTGCTGGCAGAGCTGTTCTGATAGATTTTTCTGTGGATTTAGTGAGGCCTTTTGGTTTCAAAATGCAAAACAAATTCCATATAGACATAGACTGAAATAAGAGAGAAATTGCTCCAGACAGTCCTTAGAAACTGAAGCTTGAGTGTTTTGTTCAGTTCACACTGGGAAGAGAACCACAAAGGGGAAAGGGGGTTTAAATTGGCCTTTAATCATAGACTCATAGAATGGTAGGGTTGGAAGGGACCTCAAGGATCATCTATTTCCAACCCCCTGCCATAGGCAGAGACACCTCCCACTAGCACAGGTCACTCAAGGCCTCCTCCAACCTGGCCTTGAACACCTCCAGGGAGGGAGCAGCCACAACCTCCCTGGGCAACCTGTGCCAGTGCCTCACCACCCTCACTGCAAACAACTTCCTCCTAACATCCAGTCTAAATCTCCCCTCTGCCAGTTCAAACCCATTGCCTCTTGTCCTGTCATTGCAAGACCTTGTCAATAGTCCCTCTCCAGCCTTCCTGTGGGCCCCTTCAGATCCTGGAAGGCTACTCTAAGGTCTCCTGGAAGCCTTCTCTTCTCCAGGCTGCAGAGCCCCAACTCTCTCAGCCTGTCCTCACAGCAGAGCTGCTGCAGCCCTCTGATCATTTTTGTGGCCTCCTCTGGACCCACTCCAACAGTTCCATGTCCTTCCTGTGCTGGGGGCTCCAGAACTGTACACAGGACTCCAGGTGGGGTCTGAGGAGAGCAGAGCAAAGGGGCAGAATCCCCTCCCTTGCCCTGCTGCCCACACTGCTCTTGCTGCAGCCCAGCACTCAGTTGCTGTCTGGGCTGCACTCACACTGCAGCCTCATGTTGAGGTTCGATTCACAAATAGTGAATTGATTTTTTTTTTTTAAATAGCTTTTAAAAGCACAATTAAGGGTTGTTTCTGTGATGGTAGAATAATCAGAAAAGTGATGGAAGGATTATCAGCTAAGGTATTTAAAGAAAAAAAAATGCACTGCTGAGAATAATCCAATCCTGGATTTGGTTTTCTACAGTATTCCACCAATAGCACTAGTTCCCTGGTCATGATAAAGTGCTTTTTGCACCCACTGGCTGCTGCTTATACATTCCAAGGAGGAAGCATGAGATGGAGAAATGCACTGCTTGCATAACTCAAATGCTGCAATGCTGCAAACATCACTCTCATCAACGTGCAAATATAACAGGCAGCAAAACCTTTTCCTGCTTAACATTCTTTCTGAAGGGTTTTGTTGCAACACATTCTAAATGGTGAAATCAGCATTTATTTGAGACAGGGAACATTAGGTTAAGAGAGAAATTAAAATCCATGAAAGGCTTAAAACTGAGTCATTCTGCTGACATGGAGCACCCACAAGATCCATTTACATTGTGGATAGAGGATGGTTTACTTTCAGCTGACAGGCAAGTTACAGCTGAACACACATAGCCTCTCCACATGTTAAATGCAAGGGTATTTTAAAGCTGGGTCAGACTGACTGCTGGCTGCTCTGCTGCTGTTCTCATCCCTATTTCCAGGAAATCTCTCCTGTGAGATTTCTCACAAGCTGGTTGGATCACACACTAAGTCAAGAAAGACTTGCACCTTGCCAGCAAAGATCCAGAGAGTCAAGAGGCAGCAGGGCCATACAGCCACGAGCAGAAGGGCAGCCAGAAAATAGATGGGTGCAGTTGCCTGTAGATTTATGTCTTCTGCCTGTGTCACCCAGTGCAGCTCTTTGATCCTATCTCAGAATTTGCCAGGTGTGACTAAAATACACCTTCCCAAAGAACTTTAAAATGAGCTAATGTCCTTACCATATCTTGAAGACTTTGTATTATAAGAGAAACTGCCAAGCACCACAATCCCTCTTTTAAGTGACTACAGACTGTCATAGAATTGTCAGGGCTACAAGAGACCTCAAGGATCACCTAGTTCCAACCCCCTGTCATGGGGAAGAACACCTCACACTAGATCAGGTTGCTCAGAGTCACATCCCTTAAATACCTTCAGGGATGAGGCTTCCACCATCTCCCTGGGCAACCTGTTCCAGTGTCTCACCACCCTCGTGGTGTAGAACTTCTTCCTAATTTCCAATCTGAACCTACCCACTTCTAGTTTTGCCCCGTCCCCCCTAGTTCCATCACTTGACCACCTCCAGGAAGGGGATCATAGAATCAGTCAGGGTTGGAAGGGACCACAAGGATCTAGTTCCACCCCCCCTGCAATGACATGGACACCTCACACTAGATCAGACTGTCTAGAGCCTCATCCAGCCTGACCTTAAAAACCTCCAGGAATGAGGCTTCCACCACCACCTCCCTGGGCAACCCCTTCCAGGCTCTGTAAGTGGTCACAACATCATGCTAGATCAGGTTTCTCAGAGCCTCATCTAGCCTGGCCTTAAAAACTTTCAGGGATGAGGCTTCCACCACCTCCCTGGGCAACCTATTCCAGTGTCTCAGCACCTTTATGGTGAAGAACTTCTTCCTAACATCCAATTTTAATCTATCCACTTCTAGTTTTGCTCCATTCCCCTCAGTCCTGTCACTACCTGACACCCTAAAAAGTCCCTCCCCAGCTTTCCTGTGGGCTCCCTTCAGATACTGGAAGGCCACAATAAGGTCTCCTTGAGGAGGGGACAAATAGAGAGGAAAGGCAAAGCAGATTAGAAAATCAGTAAATAATGCTAAAATGACAATCTGTGGAAACCTCTTTCACAGGTTCATTGAAAGATAGGATGCAACAGTGGAGGAACAGGTCAGATTTTCATAATTTACACACTTAAGTTTGTAAAAATGGCCAGAGAAATGTACAGCAATATGAATTATCTAAACAATGATCAAACTGACACAGCTTTTACAGAAAATGAAGCTTTGTACATTGACTTGAAGGAAAGTCTAATGAGAATTGAGAAGAAAAATCTGAAAATGAATCATGGCAGATGGCTGGTAAAACCATCATGTAAACATAAGTCAGAAATTCCATTTATTTGTCACCCAATAAAGGATTCTTTGTTGGAGAGAATCCAATGGTGGCTACAAAGCTACTGAAGGGGCTGAAGCATTTCTGTGAGTGGAGAGACTGAGAGACCTGGGGCTGTTAAGCTTGTAGAAGAACAGACTGAGAGGGAAGCCTGTCAATGCTTATCAGTATCTGAAGGGTGAGGGTCAAGAGGTTTGGGCCAGACTCTTTCCAGCAGTGCCTAATCACAGGGCAAGGGACAGTGAGCATAAACTAGAACCAAGGAAGTTCACCTAAACATATGGAGAAGCTTCTATTAAGTGTGCAAGAACACTGGAGCAGGGTACCCAGGGAGGCTGTGGAATCTCCTTCTCCTGAGAGACTGAAAATCCACTTGGCCATTATGACACTGCTCTGAATGGCCCTGCTATAGCAGGGAGGTCAGACTAGAAGGTCCCCAGAGGTCCCTTCCAATCCCCACTGTGACTCTGTGATGTATGATGCAAATACAAGAGGATTGTGACATCTGTGCAGAGCATAATGGAAAAGAGCTTAGAAGAACTCATCTCACACCTAGCAGTGGCTGCAAGCAGCTCATTAAATCTGTCTAAGCATGAATGATTGGTGCTGCTGCTGCTGCCCACAGTCACCTTTCCAAAGCCACCTTGACTCAGTCACCTATTAGTTAGTGTTCTGGCTCATTTCTGCCTAAGCCAAAAGCAGCTGAAGTAGTTTTGTGATGAGCCTATTTCAGATAATGAACCATTAGGAGTTTTGAATGTTTCCAAAGTGATGCTCTCATATACAGATACACATTAGCATAGTTAATATGACAATTTTATGTCAGTGCTGTGCAAATGTGAACCAAAGAAAGTGAGGTATTTGAAACCTCTGTCCTCATTTCAGGTCTTGTAGTGTGTGTCTGTGGAATTCAGAGCTTCCTTTGCTGATGTCTGTCTTTCTGCATGGAATTGGATAACCAGGTAACCAGAAAGAGCTGAACAGGCTTGGAAAATAGGTCAGTGCCAACGGCGTGAGGTTCAACAAGTCATAGAATAGTAAGGTTGGAAGGGACCTCAAGGATCATCTAGTTCCAACCCCCTGCCACAGGCAGGGACACCTCCCACTAGCACAGCTCACTCAAGACCTCATCCAACCTGGCCTTGAACACCTCCAGGGAGGGAGCAGCCACAACCTCCCTGGGCAACCTGTGCCAGTGTCTCACCACCCTCACTGCAAACAACTTCCTCCNAGCCTGGTGCCATCTGCAAACTTGCTGAGGTTGCACTCAATTCCTCTGTCCATGTCACTGACAAAGATGTTAAACAGCACTGGTGCCAGCACTGACCCCTGAGGGATGCCACTTGGCACTGGTTTCCAGGTTCTACTTCACTTGGGAAGTTCCTCCATGAAAAAAAAAACAGAAAATGCTATCAGCAATGGTCTTATTTTGCAGATGTAAACCTGAATTCTGAATTCCTTTGAGGGTATAGTTATATAGAATAGTCATGTTTAAATCTTGTCAGTTTTGGATCTTTTGATGTGGTCTTCAAGTATGAAATGTGCCTGCAGCTTCTGAAAGACAAAGCCAAGGAGGGGTGAGGATATGAGAAGGGATAAAAATGCCAGGCGAGAATGAAGCATCAATCTGGCAATGTTTCATCCCCACAGGGAAGTGCTACTGTACCAGACATGCAACTTTTCTGCAATATAGACATTTATCTTTCCCTGGGGACTGTGTTTTTTCTTTCTCTTTCATCAAGTCTGGTGCTTTTGTGGGCCACAATTTGCTAACAGAAACATACTTAAAGTTTTTTCACCAAGAAACCATCACGTGTAAAGGGGAATGGCAACCTTTATGGAAGAGGAAATGATCATTATTGATTTGCTCTCTTCTGAGATCTAATTAATCTGATTTTTTTTTTCCTAAAAGAACATTTTTTTAAGAGCATATTTTACTCCCTTGAGGTCAATGGTATTAGCCCAGTGTGCTTGATTGATTACATTCATATGTTTCAGTTCAACTCTGAGTCTTGTTATGTAACTATTAGATAAAATTAGCTTGCAGAAGTTCCATCAGTGTCTCCATTTTTTGTTAGTTAAATTTGGAGACTCTTAAGACTGCTTAAGTAAACTAATCATAGAATCATTGAATTGTCAGGGCTGGAAGGGACCTCAAGGATCATCTAGTTCCAACCCCCACCCCCTGCCATGGGCAAGGACACCTCACACTAGATCAGGTTGCTCAGAGCCACATCCAGCCTGGCCTTAAATACCTCCAGGGATGAGGCTTCCACCACCTTACTGGGCAACCTGTTTCAGTGTCTCACCACCCTCATGGTGAAGAACTTCTTCCTAACTTCTAATCTGAACCTACCCACTTCTAGTTTTGCTCCGTTCCCCCTAGTCCCATCACTTGACCACCTCCAGGGAGGGGACATCCACAGCTCTACAAATCTTTCTGCTGAAGCATTAAAATACAATTTCCCAGAGTTGTTAAGGAAAACAATTCACATTTCACCCTATGGTTTTCTTTAAGGGGGACACAGAACCCCTCAAACTACCACAACATTGTAAAGCAGAAATGCTATTCAGAATTCATCTGCTTTTCCTTTAGAGTTCTCCTTGATGATGTGAGGACTTGCTACACATACTGCAGCAATCATAGGTCACAGGAAAACATGTGGATGAATAGGTGTTCTCTGGATTTTAGCACTAAAGGAAAAAAAAAAAACAGGTAGCAGTAATGAGCAAAATTTTGTGAGTGGTTTCTACTTTCTCTCTTTTGTGTTTGTTTTTGTTTGTTTGTTTGTTTGCTAATTGCTTACATGAGAAGCTTCCTGGCAGGCCATTCAAGTGCTGTTCACACTTGTGAATGAGTGCATGTGATGAATCACAGAATCATAGAATGGTAATGTTGGAAGGGACCTCAAGGATCATCTAGTTCCAAACCCTTGGCATAGGCAGGGACACCTCCCACTAGTACAGGTCACTCAAGGGCTCCTCCAATCTGGCCTTGAACACCTCCAGGGAGGGAGCAGCCACAACCTCCCTGGGCAACCTGTGCCAGTGTCTCACCACCCTCACTGGAAAGAACTTCTTCCTAATATCTAGTGTAAATCTTCCCTCTGCCAGTTTAAACCCATTGCCCCTCTTCCTGTCCTTGCAAGACTTTGTAAATAGTTCCTCCTCAGCCTTCCTGTAGGCCCCCTTCAGATACTGGGAGACTATTATAAGGTCTCCTGGAAGCCTTCTCTTCTCCAGGCTGCAGAGCCCCAACTCTCTCAGCCTGTCCTCACAGCAGAGCTGCTGCAGCCCTCTGAGCATCTTCGTGGCCTCCTCTGGACCCGCTCCAACAGTTCCTTGTCCTTCCTGTGCTGGGGGCTCCAGAACTGCACACAGGACTGCAGCTGGGGTCTGAGGAGAGCAGAGCAAAGGGGCAGAATCCCCTCCCTTGCCCTGCTGCCCACACTGCTCTTGCTGCAGCCCAGCACTCAGTTGCTGTCTGGGCTGCACTCACACTGCAGGCTCATGTTGAGCTTTTCATCACCCCATACCCCCAAGTCCTTTTCCTCAGGGCTGCTCTCAGCCATTCCCCACCCAGCCTGGATTTGTGCTAGGGATGTTCCAGGGACACTTCCTACTACATCAGCTTGCTCAAGACTCCATTCAACCTGGCTTTGAACACTCCCTGGGTTGGAGCCTCTGCAATGAGTCTTGGATTTAGTATCCCTAAGAACCACTAGAGGAGGAAGAAGAATGGAGTGATGCATTTGTCTCTCAGGATACTAAGACAAAATTGTAGATAAGTGGATTCCCTGCTTCTCCAGAGTCTTCCTTTCAACCCCGTTTGAGCCTAAACAGTTGGGCAAAAAACCAAAGTGTTGGAATATGTAGAGCCCAGGTGAGAACATCAAGAAAGAGAAAGTGTGTAACAGTCCAGTATTAATCACAGAATCACAAAGCCTTAGAGGTTGGAAGTGATCTTCAGAGATCATTGAGTCCAAGCCCCCTGCCAAGGCAGGATCCCCTAGGGTAGTTCACACAGGAATGCATCCAGGCAGGTTTTGAAAATCTCTAGAGAAGGAGACTCCACAACCTCTCTGGGCAGCCTGTTCCAGGGCTCTGTCACCCTCCCTGCAAAGAAATTTCTCCTCATGTTGAGATGAAACCTTCTGTGTTCCAGTTTGTAGCTGTTGCTCCTTGTCTTATTGCTGTGGACCACTGAAAAGAGATTTGCCACATCCTCTTGACACTCACCCCTCAGATATTTGTAGACATTGATCAGATCTCCTCTCAACCTTCTCTTCTCCAGACTAAACAGTCCCAGGGCTCTCAGTCTCTCTTCATAGGGCAGATGCTCAAGTCCCTCAGTCATCCTTGTGGCTCTCCATTGGACTCTCTCCAGCAGGTCCCTGTCTCTCTTGAACTTGGGAGCCCAAAACTGGACACAGTATTCCAGGTGTGGTCTCACCAGGGCAGAGTAGAGGGGGAAAAGAACCTCCTTAGACCTGCTGGCCACACTTTTCCTGATGCCCCCCAGGATGCCATTGGCTCTCTTGGCCACAAGGGCACATTGCTGGCCCATGGAGAATATGGGAGAAATGAGGAAAAAAAGCTGAATCTGATGGAGGAAAAATAAAATGGCCAAACCAAAAATGACCCAATTAAAGAAAGGCCCCAACATATGAAGAGAAAGAAAGGTTACACTCTATAGAACAAGGCTTTTAGAGAGAGAAATTACCCCAGTGATTTCACAAGAGTAAAACCCAACCACGTTATATTTTTTTCCCATCTGTTTATGTTGAAAGAAAAACTAAGTAGCACTCAGATTCTTAGCACTAAGAGCTTCTGAGCTTCAAAGTGACTGCAGCTGACCATTATGCCTTTGCAGTGAGTCACCCTTTTCCATTAATATCCAACTGCTTGAGCTTATTCAGATTTCTTTCTGAGTGAAGGCAAACTCATCAGAGTTGTAAGGATTATTTTCACTCTCAAGTAGTGGTAGTGTGAATCCCAATGTCAAGTTCTCAGCATACTGAGCAGCTTTAGCAATATATTTCTGTAGCTTTTAGCAGTTTTAAGTTGTTGGGTACCTGCAGGTCTGATCCCGACCAGTTTCAAGGTGAGTACCTGGAACTCAGGGTGGTTTGCCTTTGAGATCTGAATATCCTAGGGTCATAGAAAGCAATGAGTTGGAAGGCACCTTTAAAGGCCATCCAGTCCAACCCCCCTGCAGTGAGCAGGGACATCCCCTACTAAATCAGGTTTCTCAGAGCCTGATCAAGCCTGGCCTCCGCCACCTCCCTGTGCAACCTGTTCCAGTGTTCCACCACTCTCATAGTAAAGAACTTCCTCCTAATCGTAGCATCATAGAATGGTTTATGTTGGAAAGGACCTCAAAGATCACCCAGTTCCAACCCCTTGCCATAGGCAGGGACACCTCCCACTAGAACAGGTCACTCAAGGCCTCATCCATGTCCAGTTTAGATCTACTCTGCTCTAGTTTAAAACCATTGCCCCTTGTCCTAGTGCTGCACACCTCCCCAGCTTTCTTTTAGGATCTCTTTGGGTACTAGAAGGCCTGTGGATGTGGTCTACCTGGACTTCAGCAAGGCCTTTGACACTGTCCCCCACAGCAAACTGCTGGCTAAGCTGTCAGCTCATGGCTTGGATGGCAACACTCTGTGCTGGGTTAGGAACTGGCTGGAGGGCCGAGTCCAGAGAGTGGTGGTGAATGGTGCCACATCCAGCTGGAGGCCTGTCACTAGCAGTGTCCCCCAGGGATCAGTACTGGGCCTCATCCTCTTTAACATCTTCACTGATGATCTGGACGAGGGCATC
>WBNM01040773.1:31161-44410 GCA_013399055.1 Ramphastos sulfuratus
CTGGAGCACAGCCCTGTGAGGAGAGGCTGAGGGAGCTGGGGGTGTGCAGCCTGCAGAAGAGGAGGCTCAGGGCAGACCTCATTGCTCTCTACAGCTACCTGAAAGGAGGTTGTAGCCAGGTGGGGTTGGTCTCTTCTGCCAGGCACCCAGGGACAGAACAAGAGGACACAGCCTTAAGCTGCACCAGGGCAGGTTGAGACTGGATGTTAGGAAGAAGTTCTTCACAGCAAGAGTGATTGGCATTGGAATGGGCTGCCCGGGGAGGTGGTGGAGTCCCCATCCCTAGAGGTGTTTAAGAGGAGGCTGCATGAGACACTTGGTGCCATGGGTTAGTTAATTAGAGGATGTTAGGTGACAGGTTGGACTCAATGATCTAGAAAGTCTTTTCCAACCTGGTTAGTTCTGTGGTTCTGTGAATTCTGTGATTCTGTGAATTTGCTCTCATCAAGCTTGACAGGGTTCAAGATGCCTGTATACAAAATTTATTCACTCTTCTCTACCAAGTCTGTGTGAAAGAGTATTACAACAGAATCTTTCTCTGCTACTGGAAAAGAACTGTGAGGAAATTGGAGAGCTTAGATGCAGCTGGGGTGAAAATAATATCTGAAACCTGACATATTTCAGTGCAAGTGACAGAAGAGAGTCCTCTTTGGAGTGGCCACTGAAGGCCAGTGGCTAGGCTGGGGTGAAACCCAATACTTTGCTCTTCTTTATGTAAAAGAAGAGAAGCAATTTTAAGAGGGAGGCTTGGAAATCTTGATGGATTGCTTAATTCTGTGCTATCGTAGAGAATTTTCTGATGTACAAAAATGCTTATCTTTTTAACCTTTTCAGTGTTAAGTACACAGCTTAAACATTTTAGAAATACAAATACATGATTACATATTGACTGCTAGAAGCTCTGCTTGATGGAGTAAGAGGTAATGCTTGAGGTGGAAGTCAGGAGCAGCTACATCCATGCTGTTCAGCTACATATCCACAGTAAGCAGGAGGAGACACTGATGGCATTTGGCCACAGACAGCTTCCAAGATGCTAGATTTAATTTTTTTTTTCCTCTGCTTCCCAAAGTCATAGAATCATAGAAGGGTAGTGTTGGAAGGGACCTCAAGGATCATCTAGTTCCAATCTCCTGCCATAGGCAGGGACACCTCCCACTAGCACAGGTCACTCAAGGCCTCGTCCACCCTGGCCTTGAACACCTCCAGGGAGGGAGCAGCCACAACCTCCCTGGGCAACTTGAGCCAGTGCCTCACCACCCTCACTGGAAAGAACTTCCTCCTAGCATCCAGTGTAAATCTTCCCTCTGCCAGTTTAAATCCACTGCCCCTCGTCCTGTCATTGCAAGACCTTTTCAGTAGTCCCTCCCCAGCCTTCCTGTAGGCCCCCCTCAGATACTGGAAGGCTACTGTAAGGTCTCCTGGAAGCCTTATAAAATAATCTACTTCTAGTTTCACTATAAAATGGCATTCTGCAGAATCATAAACTTTTCAGAGGTTTTAATTGATATTCTCAGAAGTAAATGACAGATATCAAAATATTTACAGCACAGCATGAAAAGAAATAAGGTTTGGAAAGAATTATATGCAGTTGTATATAAACAAACATTTGGCAGTGACAGATCAGGACAAGACAGATTTTATGGTTTGTTTATTCTGTAGCTGCTCAGCAAGAATGTTCTATGCTTTTCTTGGATGTGCCTGATACCAGCTACTATGGGAGATGGAAGACAGGACAGTCAGAGTTCTGATCCAATACAGGAATTTGTGTGACTGAAAACTCTTAGTTTGATTTTTTTTTTTTTCCTTCTCATTTTTTTCACCTCTTGGCTATAATGTTTAGCTGTGAACCCACTGGCCAGGCATGCTACTTCTGCAAGAGTACAACAGGAAGGCACTGTATCTCCATGAATGAAATGTAAAAGTTTCATTAGACAAAAAGGCAGATGGCTACCACTTAACCCAAGTTATTTTGGTGAATGAAAATTGAGAAATCTTAAGCTTGTTTAGTTTTTATAAATAAAAACCTTCTGAAGAGCTTCCTGAATATGCAGTTTTCTGGAGTGATAGAAAGATCCCCTGCAGTTTGTGACTAATCCATAAACTGATTAGTTCCAGACTGAAAAGTAAACACAATCCAAGTTTGGCACCACTTCTGCCATCTCGATTCCATGTTTGCAGAAGCTGCCTGAGAAAAGATAAACAGTTCTGAGATACAGAGAAGGGGAAAAAAAAATCCTTTCTGGTAGGATGTGTATGATTAAGCCCTGAAAGGTAACAGCATGCTTAACATTTGCTTACCAACCCATGAAGCTGGCTTGTAGGCTTGCCTCACAAAATATGTGCCAGGAATGCAGTGTCACATGCAAACTTTCCTCTGAAAATGACCTTGAGTTTTCACAGGCTCCACCTTAATCTATAAAAACATAATTCTGAAGTGCTCATTCTAATGATTTCGAAGAGTAGCACATTAGTAGGTTGATTTTCCTAGTTAATATGGCATTCTTTGTTAGAATCTCTCAGAAGCGTGGCCAGCAGGGCACGGGAGGGGATTCTCCCCCTTTACACTGCTCTCCTCAGACCCCATCTGGAGTCCTGTGTGCAGTTCTGGAGCCCCCAGCACAGGAAGGACATGGAAGTGTTGGAGTGGGTCCAGAGGAGGCCACCAAGATGCTCAGAGGGCTGCAGCAGCTCTGCTATGAGGACAGACTGAGAGAGTTGGGGCTCTGCAGCCTGGAGAAGAGAAGGCTTCCAGGAGACCTTAGAGTAGCCTTCCAATATCTGAAGGGGGCTACTGGAAGGCTGGGGAGGGACTATTTATAAGATCTTGCAATGACAGGACTAGGGGCAATGGGTTTAAACTGGCAGAGGGAAGATTTAGACTGGATGTTAGGAAGAAGTTGTTTGCAGTGAGGGTGGTGAGACACTGGAACNAGACCCCCCTCAGGCCTTCTCTTTTCCAGGCTGAACAACTCCAGCTCCTTCAGCCTGTCCTCATAGCAGAGCTGCTCCAACCCCCTGATCCTTTCTGTGGCTCTCCTCTGGACCTGCACCATCAGGTCCATGTCCTTCCTGTGTCGAGGACTCTGGAGCTGGACACAGCACTCCAGGTGAGGTCTCAGCAGAGCAAAGTACAGTATCACCTCCCTCCATCTGCTGGTCCATGCTGCTTTAGATGCAGCCCAGGATGAGATTTGCTTTCTGGGTTGCAGATGTACACTGCCTGCTCATGTCCAGCTTCTCATCCATCAGTGCCCCCAAGTCCTTTTCCACAGTCTGCTTTCTATCTCTTCATCCCCCAGCCTGTATTGACAGTGAGGATTGTTCTGACCCAGGCACAGGAACTTGCACTTGTCTTGTTGAACCTCATGAGGTTCACCTGGCCCCACCTCTCCAGCTTGTCCAGGTCATATGTTTAACTAGATGTGAAAAGACTGTACAAATGATACTGTCTGCTGTTTGGACAGACTCAGCACCAAGGATTCTTCAAACAAGCAATTTTAAATGTAAAAACAATCTGAAGGTTTGGTTTTCTTTTGCTTTGTTGAGACAAAATCTAGAGAGTTCAAACAGCTTTAACAGCTTCTGCATTTGTTTAGAACTTATAATATTAAGGTTCTTAAAACAGGCAAATCAATAGGATTGAAAATAGGGTAGGGTAGATTGGTTCCAAAACATAAAATTCATAGAAGATTTCTTTACAGGCCTTTATTCACTTGCAGAAGTAACAGATTTCATCACTTGGCCTACTATGGAGCAAGGGGAACTTTAATTGTCAGTTTGGTTATCTTTTCCACTGCTATATATGCATATATATGTATCTATCTATACACCAGTGGCCATCTCCAGTGTACCATGGGTAGCCACGGTCATACCTGGGCTATCAGTGGTCAGGCCCACAGGTGCACAGCATCCTCGCCCCATCCCAGGGNAGTGAGTCTTTGATTATATGTGGTATTACCATTATCTCACACACTTTCCACATCCTTATTTACAGTGTCAGCCATCTGAGTTCCTTCTGAGAATACTTAGCCTTCATATTTGTGGCAAGTGCTATGCTTGAGATCATACACAGCATCTTCAGACTCCAAGTGTAATGAATACTTGGTTCAGTCCTGTCTTTCCCTCACCTGGAACAGCCGAAGGAACATCTGTCACACTGTATACATTGCTCACAGTCAAAAGTGATAGCCTGTGGCAACTTTTTGCTTTGCAGAACAGTTTTGAAGCATGACTCAATTTTTTTGGCCTGTAGGTATTGTCTTGGGCATAAAGAGATTAAAAATGTGCCTTGGATTAAATGAAGGATCTCTGATACTTAGTTGGAACTGCTTGACCTCAGGGTTGCATTTCCTAATAACTGTCTACCAGACTAAGGATAGAGGCTATTATGGCCCGAGTATAGCTTCTAAACTGTAGCTCCTGAGTCTGGGAGATGCTTGGTGTACTGTGGGAAAGTTAACACTGCCTAGCCCTCTCCTGGCCCAAATCCCCTTTTGCTCATGTTTCAGGCCAGTAGGTGAAATAGAACAAAAAATTTATTTTGTCTTAAAGCATAAAGGAACTTTGCCATGGTTCTGTGCCCATCTCATGGAGATCTTTGTGCACTGTGAGAGTCCTGACTGTGCTAGAGGGGTGCAATATGCTTTGGAGGCAGCTTAGAGGACAGACCTGCCACCTTTAGTAGTGGCAGAAGATGGAGGGCGAACAACTGCAGTTTGCTTTTGGGAGCTGCAGAAAAGCTGAAGCTGCCTGGTCCTCATCTCCAGATTTCCTGCTGGAAGTAGTCATGTTAGGCACAAACCAAATAGGACTAATCCTCATGAGTTCATTCAGATTTTCCAACTTAAGGTTGCCTTTGACTTCAAGACTTTGATTAAACACAGACTGAGTCAAACCCAAATAATAGCAGGGGATTAACCTCCCCAAGCTGCGCCAGGGGAAGTTTAGGCTTAAGGGGAGGAGAAAGTTCTTCACTGAGAGAGTCATTCCCCACTGGAATGGGCTGCCCAGGGAGGTGGTGGAGTCACCTGGAGGTGTTCAAGGCACGTTTGGATGTGGCACTTGGTGCCATGGTCTAGTCTTGAGGTCTGTGGTAATGGGTTGGACTTGATGATCTTTGAGGTCTCTTCCAACCTTGCTGATACTGTGATACTGTGATAGGGGTGATGTTTACTTAGACTTTAATGGAGCTGAAGGCCCAGCTCTACTCAAAGCCATAGCTAAAAGGTGTCTTGAACCCACTATATGATATCAATACTTTTCTGCTGTAGAAATAACAGGTGGTAGTGCAAACACTAGCAAACCTGTCTTCAGTCTGCTGCTGGATATAAGCAAAGATTGATTTTTGCTTTCATACTCATTTCACTACTAATTCTGCTGTTGTTTTCATTTTATCCATCATTATTACAAGGCTTTGGCAAAAGAAGCAAAACCAAAATAGTTTCCCCGCCCAGTATATTCCATGCTCTTGAGGCAAGAGAAAAGAAACAGCCTTGCTCTTTGCACAGTATATTCCATGTTCTTGAGGCAAGAGAAAAGAAACAGCCTTGCTCTTTGCACAGTATATTCCATGTTCTTGAGGCAAGAGAAAAGAAACAGCCTTGCTCTTTGCACAGTGTATTCCATGTTCTTGAGGCAAGAGAAAAGAAACAGCCTTGCTCTTTGCACAGTATATTCCATGTTCTTGAGGCAAGAGAAAAGAAACAGCCTTGCTGTTTGCACAGTGATAACAAAGGTTGTGCAGGGTAAGACACTTAAACCTCCAGCATTAGGATCACTATGTCACAGTAGTGTCAGACATGTACATAAAGGGCGTTATTGGTATCTGGAAACAGAGTGCAGCTAGGTTAGGCATGCTGACAAAGCCATCTCTGTGACCCTTTGAACCCCTCAAAGAAAGCACATGAGTCATTTTCCATTCTGTTCCCCAAAATGTGTAGTTTGACTAAAAGAAAGTAATGTAAATGAAATCTGAATTACAGCTGGGCTGTGTTATAATGAATAACGTCTGCTTACTAAGACACTGAGTCAAGGACCTAGTTCTCCCTGGAAGGAAAATATTTGTGTGTTGCACTGGAAAAGCTGACAGGCATACATCTGTGTGCTCTGCTCCACATGCTGAATGCTAGAAATAATGCAAAATGTTGATTTGGCTAGAAGGAGTGAAGAAAAAACAAACCGTGGTCCGAGAATCACACCACTTTCTGCATGACTAATTCTGAGGAGCAAAAGCAAAGTCTTGAGCACATCTTTTTTTTTTTTTTTTTTATTTTGAGAAGTCTGTTTAGTTTGCCTTTCCTATTTCATATTACTTGTGGTATCAGCTTCAGTCTGGAATGTCTTCAGCAAAATTCAACAAGCAAAGCAACAGATACTTTTTATTCAAGGTAGATAGCTGATTAGCAAAGCAGGATCTAAAAGAGGGTGTCTTGTTGTGATCTGAATTTGGCATGTATGTGCACGCAGCTTTAAAGAAACACTCCAGCTTCCTGAACAAGCAACCCTTGTCACAGAGCTTGATTGAGAGGTCTGTATGGCTTAGGTGAGGGCTGTTCTAAGAGCAGCTTGCTTGTTTTTCAATTTCACTGCAAGGTCAGGTCTGGATAGGAGCAAACCCTTTGCTCTGCTCTCATCAGACCCCACCTGGAGTCCTGTGTGCAGTTCTGGAGCCCCCAGCACAGGAAGGACATGAAACTGTTGGAGAGGGTCCAGAGGAGGACCACGAAGATGCTCAGAGGGCTGCAGCAGCTCTGCTCTGAGGACAGGCTGCAAGAGTTGGGGCTCTGCAGCCTGGAGAAGAGAAGGCTTCCAGGAGACCTTAGAGTAGCCTTCCAGTATCTGAAGGGGGCTCCTGGAAGGCTGGAGAGGAACTATTGACAAGGTCTTGCAATGACAGGACTAGGGGCAATGGGTTTGAACTGGCAGAGGGGAGATTTAGACTGGATGTTAGGAGGAAGTTCTTTCCAGTGAGGGTGGTGAGACACTGGCACAGGTTGCCCAGGGAGGTTGTGGCTGCTCCCTCCCTGGAGGTGTTCAAGGCCAGGTTGGAGGAGGCCTTGAGTGACCTGTACTAGTGGGAGGTGTCCCTGCCTATGGCAGGGGGTTGGAACTAGATGATCCTTGAGGTCCCTTCCAACCTTACCATTCTATGATTCTATGATTAAGTGTGACACTAAGACTTTCCTCTCTTCATCTGTTCCATTTTCATGAGCTGTTTGGAGCATGTGGAAGAGTTCTCTCAGAGTCATGTGGTAATAGCACTCCTAATAAAGGAGGACTGCTCCATCCCTTTCGTTTGTGTTATTATGGATGCTCATACATCTAAAATGTTAGTTTTTATAATGGCAAGCACAATGTAGGCATTCAAAAAAGCTTGCCAAAATGTCCCAAAGCTGTATGACCCTGTAACAGAAGGTCATGCAATTACTTTTCCAGTGCTCAGATTAAAAAAAAAAAAAAAAAAAAAAAAAAAAGAAGAGAGTTTTGTGTGAAATAGGAAGGAAATACTTATTCATTAGGAGTGGTTACACAGTATCTAACCTGCTGCTGCCAGGAAGAGGATGAAAGACTTTGGGGTACTGACAGTCTTTTGGCTGACAGGGACAGAGGAGGCCCAAGCAGAATCAGTGCCAGAAGTTCAAATTGGTGTTTCTTTCCTTGCTGGCTATGAAGATGATGAAGGGGTTGGAGCACTGCCCTGTGAGGAGCGGCTGAGAGACCTGGGGCTTTTTGGTCTGGTGAAGAGAAGCCTTAGTAGAGGGGATCTAATCAATGTTTATAAATATCTGAGGGCTGGGGGGCAAGAGGGAGGGGACAAACTCTTCTCACTTGTGCCCTGTAATAGGACAGGGGGCAATGGGTATAAACTATAGCACAGTAAGTCCTACCTCAATATGAGGAAGAACTTTTTTACTGTAACGGTCCCAGAGCACTGGCACAGACTGCCCAGAGAGGTTGTGGAGTCTCCTTCTCTGGAGACTTTTGAGCCCTGTCTGGATGTATTCCTGCTCAACCTGTGCTAGATTGTATGGTCCTGCTCTGGTAGGGGTCTTGGACTCGATGATCTATGGAGATCCCTTCCAGCCCCTAACATCCTGTGATCCTGTGCTGCTGTACTTTTCTCAAGAATTGCTTGACAGTCTATGCTGATGCCTCAGGGTCATATGCAAGTCTTAGGACCCTGAGAAAGACCCAGGTAAATTGAACCTCACAGGACTGAAACTCTTTTTTAAAGTAGATAGCACGAGAAAAGGAGAGAAAGAGTAAAAGTTTCTGCCAGCTATCACCTACATATCTTCTTGTTTGACATTATAATCAGGGCTTTGTTCACATGCGTGTCCAGAACTGCCTTTATCTGGATAACTCAGAGCCTGTTTTCTACCCAGAATTGATTTTGAGCCAAGAGCACAGATAGCTGAACAGCTAAACACAAGGCAGCCCCAATGCAGTGCACGCTCTAGGAGCATATATAACACCTTTCCCAGAAGGTGAGATCCGTCCAGCTTTAATAGCTGCTGTAATTCAAACAAGGCCAAAAGATTTACCTGTGACTGTATGGGTCATGCACGTAGGAGTACATGTACATGCTGCTGGGGAGCACTTTTTGCTGCTCTTCATACAGGTTTATTTTGAAATGCTTGGAGGAAAGCTGTGCTGTAAGTGCCAGGAGAGCCATTGCAGATGTGATTTCCATTTCTTTATCAGCCTGAAAGGACTCATGTCTTTATTTCCCCAGGGAAGAACTTTCACTGTTGTGTGCCTTGGACTTTTTCAGTGCTTACATCAGCACCACTATATTCTAAATTTTTTTGGGTTTATTTCTACTGCAGGCTGCACAACTTTGCCATCTGTGCAAGCAGGAGGATACCTTTGCTCAGAGACTATGTCCATTAGCATAAAATATGTTGACTTTGTTGGGGTTTTTTTTAATTTATAGTCCTCTCTGCATAGCAGACCTGCAGAAGTAATGTGCTGTATATAACATTTATAGAAAGAACATTAAGTAGCTGCAATGGCATCTTAAGTTATAGAAGCCACTATTTAAAATAAAAGCACTATAATTGTTATGGTTCACCTGTCAGGCATTCCAAATGGCAGTAGCCCAAATTAGTCTTACTGAAGAGGTAGAGCTTGGTGAGAAATATTGATGCAGTGTATAATCTTGGGGCAAATAATCCTTTCTGTAAATGACATTGCCACCCAAACTCAATTATCATACTGTGCTACAGCTCTCATGCTCTTAGATGGATTTTGCTTGCACACTATGCCTTTAGTCCAATTTTGGCCTCAGTGGTGTCAGTAGATACTAATGAAATGCAATTAGATCTTTTATGAGTGGCTGCAGTAAAAAGATGTAAAGACAAGATTCAGAATTCTTAGGACCTGGTTTTCCGTTGCAAGATGCTGTGCCCTGGTGAGACCTCACCTGCAGTACTGCATCCTGCTCTGGAGCCCTCAATATAGGAAGGACACAGACCTGATGGAGAGGCACCAAAGGAGAACCACAAAAGTGATCAGGGGGTTAGAGCACCTCTGCTGCAAAGGCAGACTGAGGGAGCTGAGGTTGTTCAGCCTGGAAAAGAGAAGGCTCAAAGGGAGACCTAAAACAACCTTCCAGTATCTGAAGGGGGCCTGCAAGAAGGATGGAGAGAAACTTTACAAAGGCCCTCGGTGACAGGACAAAGGGAAATGGCTTCAAAGTAGAGCAGGGGGGATTTAGATTGGATGTTAGGAACAGGTTCTTTAGTATAAGGGTGGTGGAATACTGCAATGGGTTGCCCAGAATGGTGGGCACAGTTGTGTACAGTTCTGGAGCCCCTAGCACAGGAAGGACATGGAGCTGTTGCAGTGGGTCCAGAGGAGGCAAGGAAGATGATCAGAGAGCTGGAGCAGCTCTCCTATGAGGACAGACTGAGAGAGTTGGGGCTCTGCAGCCTGGAGAAGAGAAGGCTTCCAGGAGACCTTAGAGTAGCCTTCCAGTATCTGAAGGGGGCTACAGGAAGGCTGGGGAGGGACTATAGACAAGGTCTTGCAATGACAGGACAAGGGGCAATGGGTTTGAACTGGCAGAGGGAAGATTTAGACTGGATGTTAGGAGGAAGTTNTAAACTGTTAATGAATCAGAATAATTTCTTGGTTACATTCAAGTATTTCACAGCTTTCTTCTTGGAACAGAAGTTAATTTTACTCGACATTTTTAAAGGTACTTCAGTGTTCCATAAGGCTTTACACTGTTAGATGTAAGACCAGGCATAACTACTGTTTAATTTAGGCGCCTGTCTATATGTAGTTGGTTTCCTTCCCTCTGTGCCTTTCTGAATTTCTCTTTTTGACTTGTCTCTTTACACAACATGGTGTTTACAGCTGAAATGTTCATCTCAGTGATTTTGTTCAATGTTTTGGATTTTTGTCTTGTCTGGAGAAGAGAAGACTGAGAGGAGATCTGATCAATGTCTATAGATACTTGAGGGGTGGGTGTCAAGTGGCTGGGGCCGATCTCTTTTCTGTGATCAGCAGCAATAATACAAAGAGCAACAGCTACAAGCTGGAATAGAGAAGGTTTCAGCTCAACATGAGGAGAAACTTCTTTACAGGGAGAGTGACGGAGCCCTGGAACAGGCTATCCAGAGAGGTTGTGGAGTCTCCTTCTCTAGAGACTTTCAAAACCTGCCTGGATGTATTCCTGTATGAGCTACCCTAGGGGATCCTGCCTTGGACTGGATGATCTCTGGAGGTCCCTTCTAACTTCTGAGATTTTGTGATTCTGTATCTGAACAGCATGACCAAGCTTCTGTCTTATTTCCTCTTCCCAAATGTGCCACACAAGTCATTCTTTGAACAGACTCACACATCTACTCTTCTTTACCTTTAGCTGAGAAAAGAATAGAAATGCTTGGGTCCATATCCTTTCAGCATTTCAACCTTACTTGGGTGGATAAATTTTCTTGAAACCAGTAGGACTTTACGTCTTAAATGCTCTGAGATTTTATCCATTGGAACTCAACTTGAGATTTTCTATGAGTATCTGTTGTGTTATTGTTTTGGAAGTTGTTTTTTTTTTTAATATGCATTCAAAACTGAGTTGTTGGGGTTTTTTTTGGGGTAGCCTATCTCTCTGGGTATTACAAAGACATTGTGAAATGAGGCTTCCTGATTTATGTTGGCTCTAGGCAGGCTTTAGGAAATTCCTCTGAAGCCAGATGGAAGATGAGCAAAAACAAAGCAACAATTTTAAGTCATTTGAGTGAAAACAGACACCTATGTATACTTTAAAAAAAAATAGTGTGAGGTTCCATCAAAGATCACACATTTCTCTTGAGATTTCTTATTACTCTGCTTTCAGTCACTATCCCCACTCCCCAGTTTACATCAGAAGTAAACCAGGCTGATACTATAGCTGCTGCTTTGATACGATCCCTCCTGACAACATAGTTCTGTCAGATCTGATGTTCTGAGGCAGTTTAGCACTTCCACAAGAAGGAACAGACAGATGTGAAGGTTAATTTCAGCCTTCACAGTGCCTTCAAGCTCAGCACCACTTTAATTTACATTAAACCTTTTTGCTGCAGAGGAGAAGAGATCTAACTCTAGTTTTCATCTTCGTATTGTGCTGTCCATCGAAAGCCATCATTCACCATGAGCTGAATCACAGAGCTAAATATTCTCAAACTGGTATGGGAAGGAACTGAAATATAACACAGGCACAAAGCCCGTGGCTCAAATCCACCTCTGCATGTGATTTCTCAGTCACTGCATCTTTTATTGTTTGGGTTGGGTTTTTTTTTTTTTGCTATTAAAATGACCATAGCAGAGGTATAGGAAAGCTCTTCCACCAGCCAAATATAATCATCAGCTCTATTCTCCATTTTGTCAAACTTAAGCAGTTATTGTGAGCAGAAGATGATGGGCACACTTAGCCAAGCAACCTAAATGTAAAAACCACACTTTCAGAGCATAGAGTTGTAATCTGGCAAGCTGAGCCTATATAACTTGTAGGCCAAAGAGGAGTGAAACAGAAACAACAGTGTTGGCAGAAGAGCAGTCCCCAAGATCTATGCCAAAACAAGAGCCCTACCACAGCACGCCTGCATTACTTCAGCAGACCTTGGTGTCACGGTCATGGGGAGGATGAACCTCACTCAGAGTCACACTCAGAATGCTCTTGGTATGACCCAGAGCAAGAAGACATCTCAGTGCTGCTTGTTCCATCTCCAAGAGGAGCACTTCAGCACTTGCATGGTAGTGCCTCCTGCTTCAAACTGGCCTAGTCTGAGATGTGAAGAATCAGGCAGGGGAACTGTGAAAGCATAAAGTGTCATAGATTCCAGGCAAGTGCTTGGACTGACCCAGGTATCTGTTCAAGAAATAGGTAGATAGCCACAAGGATGACAGGAGGGACTCGAGCATCTCCCCTACAAAGAGAGACTGAGATCCCTGGGGCTGTTTAATCCGGGGAAGAGAAGACTAAGAGGAGATCTGATCAATGTGTACAGATATCTGAGAGATGGGTGTCAAGTGGCTGGGGCCAATCTCTTTTTGGTGGTCAGCAGCAATAAGACTGCAGCTGCAGACTGGAACAGAGAAAGTTTCACCTCAACACGAAGAGAACTTCTTTACAGTAAGGGTGGCAGAGACCTGGAAAGTTTCACCTCAACATGAGGTGAACTTCTTTACAGTGAGTGTGACAGAGCCTTGGAACAGGCTGCTCAGAGAGGTTGTGGAGTCTCCTTCTCTGGAGACTTTCAAAACCTGCCTGGATGCCTTCCTATGTGAAGTACCCTGGGTGATCCTGCCTTGGCAGGGCGGTTGAACTGGATGATCTCTGGAGGTCCCTTCCAACCACTAACATTCTGTGATTCTGTAAATGTGCAAGGATCCATGCTAGAGAGGAACCAGATTCTGGTTATCTCCTAGGGTGTTTTTTCCCCCTGTCTGTCTAGAAGTATAGCCATAAAGGAAATACAGCATTAGTATTACTGCTCACTAATTGCCTACTTAAAATTATCAGTCTCGTGTGAGAAACCGGAAACACTCTGTGGTGATATTCCACTGCAACAAAAATTAAATGCTCAGTGAAAATGCTTTGGAGTCATGCTGCCCTCTGAATTTATAAATCAAAATCAAATGCAAAGTGCTCAGGAATGTAAAAGAGAGTGATGATCAAGGGCACAATGTCCACCTGAAGAGCAGTACCAAGTGGCGTCCCTCAGGGGTCAGTGCTGGCACCAGTGCTGTTTGACATCTTTGTCAG
>WBNM01040775.1:0-69769 GCA_013399055.1 Ramphastos sulfuratus
TTTTTCTTTTTTTTTTGATCAAAGCAGCTTTCTTTGAGAGTCAGAAACTCAAAAGTGAAGTATTTTCTAGAGTGATCAGAAAAGCTGAGCAAATGTGATGGCACTTGGGGAAGTGGAGTAACTGTGTTTTAATTTAAGTTATTCAGGCTATATCCTGCTAGTAGAAAACAAAACAAACAAAAAAATCCAAACCAAAACAACAACAACAAAAAAAGAAACCCCAACAACCCAAAAACCCAGGAGTCATGACTGGAAGGTGAAGGACTATAATTGAAAGAAAAGGTTAAGAAGATGTTCCAGAGGCCTAACTCTTTTCTCTGATTTGCTTTTTGTTGGATCTAAGCCTTCGCAACATCTCTGCTGTGTTGTTTGATGTGGAGTTGTGATTCTGGCCTCCTTAGAAAGCACAGGAGGCACTGCTTTCCTCCCTGACAAGGAGCACACTGCTGTACAGTGGTACGTGTGCTGCTCTGGTGAAAGGGAGAATGTGCATAACCATGCTTTGGGCTGTGAAGCTCTCTGTGAATGAAAAAACTATTCTGTATCAAACCCTATTTTTTTCGATTAAAAAAAAAAAAAGTTCACTGTATCCTTGAGGCAGAAGTGACATGTCACCAAGAAATTATTTACCCTTTAGTTGTGCAAGATGACATCTGATTTTTCAGTGTGGTTCCTCCTAGGCTTTCAGTTGTGTGTCCTGATTGCAGAATTTGCACTCCTCATGGATCTGGGACTATCAGACTGGCTACTTTATCTGATGGAGATCAACATTATCTCAGGCAAAAGCATCGCACCCTGCCATGGGCAGGGTGTTCTGGATGGCTGATGGCTGGTGGCAGTGCCATACCCAGGTTGGTTTTGGAGCAGCTGGCTGGAGGCATGGGATGGAGAGGTGTTGAGGAGATGCTGGATAAGGCAGTAAAGACTAAGGTAGGAAGCAAGAAGCTATACTGTAGCTGAATTCTGAGCAAAGACTTCTTTGTCATAAGCACTGTCAAACAGCCTTGTTGCTACGGCAACACAGGCTAGATAACCCATTTGGGAAAATACTTGTAGGACCTAACACTCTATCATCTGTCATTCAATAATTTCATGTTCATAATAACTAGGAAATCAATGGCCATCCTCCGAGACAGTTTGCTGAAAGAGTAAGCATGCCACTGCCAGTGTGCAGCCCAGGCTTGTCTCAGCTCAGCTAGAAGGCTCCTGCTGGCCATGGGCATGGAGTTTGCAGCACCACTCATTTGCATGGACCTGCTCAAAGATTAAAGACAGGTTGGGGTTTGTGATCTAATTAAACTGTGTTGCTGACACCCATAAGAAAGAGAACCAAATGGCATATAAAGCAGTTGTTGTAGTGTGAGGAAACAAAGAGGTTTAGGTTAAATTAGTATTTCACATTCTAAAATACCAAGGGAAACTATGTGCTCAAGTTATCACATGGCCAGCAGGAACAAATTCAGTAACTTGAAGGCATTTTCCCCCTTATCTTGGTTTTCTAATTAAACTGCTTATCATCATAAAGGCTGTGTTACCTGCATGTTACGTATTGAATATAAAGCAATCAGAGAACAGTAATTAAAATTCTTAAACATGCACCCATTGACTTTACATACAATTAGTTTACTGCAGTGCGCAGTTATTAATAGCACGACTTTTCAGAACTTAGCCACTGGTTGGCTATGCAGTGAAAGATGTGTTCAGTGATTACTTTGGCAATGTTCATCTCCTTTGAATAAATGTGCTAATATCTATCTCTTGGAAAGTAATACTGTAAATAAAACACATGTTAAATTGAGGAGAGAGGAGGAGTCCTTGCTGTTTAGGATATTGCAGACATGAACAAAAGGTAATTCTTATCACTCTAATAACAGTGTTTGAAAGATGCTCATTCTCGTAATTCACAGCAGGAGTTTCCTTTTCCTTTTAAAAATTCTTTTGGAACACAAAGATAAGGTGGCTCTTTTCCAACTCACTATTTCAGCACGTTTAAGGTCCAATTAGCAGACAGTACAGGACAGATGCGCACAGGGCCACAGGGCCAAACTTTGGAAACAGACTTATTGATTGTGCTGGGGAATTTGATGAATACTCAGGGCAATTTGTATGATTTTCTGCAAAGAGGACATGCCTTTTGAAGGTAAATTAGTGATTCGGTCTGCAAATGTAATAGTCAATAGTCATATGAAGTGATACTTTAAGTATTAGCATGGGAAATGAGAAGGCATTGTTTTGTGCCCAGAGATGAAAATGAGTCACCCAGAGATTCACCCAGGGTGGTGACTTCAAGCTCTTTGTTATTTAATCATTACTGTGGTTTCTTGAGGTAAGCATTTACTTCTGCAGCTTTTGAACTCTTGTTTGACTACAGCACATCCAATTATAGATTCAGTGTGTGCTTTTTGCATAAAGTGTTTTCAGTTTTTTAAATCAGAAGAAATACTTGCAGATCCTAATTCCTGGGTCTGAGTTGTGATAGTTAAGTCTTAGAAGCCGAGCGTGTTTCATTCATCCACTGGCAGTTAAAACCTAGAGTAGCTTGGATTCCTATATTATGTCACATTTGGAAAAATAATTCCCTGGAATATACCTGTTTGAAAGTGGGAGAATAAGCTTGTTGTTTTGACATTTGCCAACATAATGGGTTCAGAGAAGACAGAGATTCAGGAGACCGCCAGAGCTGAAAATGTCACAGCCCAGCTTGGAGAAAACCAGAATTCAGTTTAGGCAGAGAAGAATGAAGAAGGACTCTGGGAAGGAAACAGATTTAAAGAGACATATGAATGTGAACCTGGAAGAAGTTTTGCATAGAAGATATAGAATAGTTGTCCCCAAATGCTAGAGCTTTATAAGTAGCAGTAGAAAAGTGCAAGTAGAAAAACTAAATTGGAGATGTTAAAAAAAAAAGGACTGTGGGGACAAGGGGGACAATGATAGGAGAGAGTGACATGACTTTCAACGTCTGAGACTCTGGTGGAGAGAGTGTGCACTTGAATTGGTAGTGATTAAAAATAAGTCTGCATAACTACTCAAAATGGAAATATTCAATCAACAGCAAACAGGATTGACAATAGTGAAGCTGTGGTATGGCTCAGACTTCCAGGGGGACATTTTTGATTGTACAGTGGAAAAATAATAAGGGGGATTCGAAGAAGGTTAGCAATAGACTCACCGTTGAAGAGAACTGAGGACCTGTCCTTGAGAAAAGTACATCAAGGTAACAAGCTAAGGAGTGCAAATGGCTGAAGAGGGAACAAGTAGATGCTTGAAATGGCACAAGTAACTTTTCATACCACGTCCACATAGCAGTCCTTGTAGCTGAAATAAATTCCTCATGGCAGCTAGATTTCCCCTCTGTGTGCACTGCAGGAGCAATGCTTCTGTGGGCTTTCCGGCTACCTCCGTTCCCACCAGGGTGTTTGGTAAGGGAAAGGCTACCTTGTGTGGATGAATGCACATGTTCTGCTGTGTCAGTACTCGGAAACTTGCGTTTGGATTATTAAAGACATGCAGGGAAGCAGTACAAAAGTTCACTTAATCACTTTTATGAATGGAGTTGGCAGCTTCCATGGCTTCCTATGGGGATTCTCATATTTACTTTGTATGGACTTGAGGGAAGAAGTTGTCGAAATACAGATACATTTATTATTTATTGGTTAGGTCTTGTTCTTTCCCCCAGCATTTGTCAGTAACTGCTAGTTTCTGTCACCCGCTGTAAGATGGAAAAGATGAGAATTTGCAAGAGCGCCAAAGGAGCATGAACTGTGACTGCCTCTTCCATACTTAATGCGAGTGGATAAATGCACAACATCAGTTTCCAGCGCCAATGCTTGCTTCAGCTGTGTGAGTCCTCCTTCCCTCTCCTCCTTTCTCACCTTTCCTAATAGAAGAGGAAAGCCAAGAGGAAGTTGTAACATGGCGTTCCCTGTGTGTTGCAGGGGATAAAAATTGCCTCCCTTGGTGCTGCTTTGATGAATCTATTTTTAGTCAGGGGTTGGATCAGTAAAGCTTGCACTGGAGAGTGTGAAATAACATTGATCAGAATTACTTCTGAAGCAGGGAGAAAGACAAAAAAATCAATTAAATCTGTGACCCAGGCATCCAGGTTTATTTTGCTGTGTGCAGGAGAGCCAGGTGTGCAGCTGTTGCTTGCTTTAACACTTGAGCTGGGACTCCTGGAGCTCAGCCCCAGTGAGTGCAACTAAGCCCAACCGGGTTTGGAGGCTCTCTCATCTGCCAGCCACTGAGCATAATCTGAGTAGGTCTTCTCCACAGACTTCTGCCCAGCAGGAGGGGTTATTTTAGAGTTCAACTCTTAGAAGGATGCACAGGATGGGAAATTCTGAAGCTAAAAGTGAAGGAAAATAAAGCAGAGAAATGCTGAGAGGTAGCAGGACATGATGGAGAAAAGCAGTACATGGCATTAGAGGCTTGTGTGGACTCATGTAAATGGGGAACTAATCCAGAGTTGTGGCAGGACATAACTGTGTAGCCTGTGTTGCCAGATAGAAGCTAGTGCTAATTTCATTATGTGTATTCTCTGCAATTTATTGTAAGAGGTTTTTGTTTAAATTTGGGTTAATGTCATGCTATTTTTGTTTCTTTGCAAAATGTATACAAAGATCTCGAAATGTTTTTGTTATCCCACACAATTGCTGAAATTCATTAGAATCATAGAAACGCTTTGGTTGGAAAAGACTTTAAGAACATCGAGTCCAACCAGTATATCTAACTCCATTAAGTCTGGTGTTAAACTATGTGCTTTAGTACCGTATCCATGCATCTTTTAAACACCTTCAGGGATGAGGATTCTACCATCTCTCTGAGGAGTCTGTTCCAGTGTTTGACAACCCTTTAAGTGAAGAAGTTTCTTCTGATATCCAATCTAAACCTCCCCTGATGCAAAATGAGACCATTTCTCCTCCTCCTATTACTTGTTACTAGGGAGAAGTGACCAACACCTACCTTGCTACAGTCTCCTTTCAGGTAGTTGTAGGGAGTGACAAAGCATCCACTCAGCCTCCTCTTCTCCATTCGAAACAACCCCAGTTGCCTCAGCTGCTCCTGCATCCAAAAAAGGACAGAGATTCTCCTTAGTCCTCCTTTTGTTGCTAATATATTTGTAGAAGGATTTCCTGTTCTCTTTAACAGCCAAAGACAAATTAATTTTCATTTGGGCTTTGACCCTTCTTATTTTTTCCTCGCATAGCCTCACAACTTGGTAGTACTCTGAGTGGCTTATGCCTTCTTCCAAAGATCATAAATTCTCGTTTTCTCCCTAAGCAGCAATAAGATCTATTTAGCCAGGCTGGCCTTATTCCCCACCAACTTGTCTTTTGGCACATGGGGTGACCTGTTCCTGCATCTTTAAAATTTCCTTCTTGAACAGTGTCCAGGCTTCTTGGACTCTTTGGTCCTTTAGGACTGCTTCCCAAGGAACTGTTTAGCTGTCTCTGAAACAGGCCAAAGTCTGCCTGTTGTAATCACAGAATCACAGAATATTAGAGATTGGAAGGAACCTCCAGAGATCGAGTCAACCCTCCCTGCCAAAGCAGGATCGCCTAGGGTAGTCCATAGGAATGCATGCAGGTGGGTTTTGAAAGCCTCCAGAGGAAACTCCACAACCTCTTTGGGCAGCCTGTTCCAGTGCAGTACCAGGTGAAGCCCCAGGTGGCAGTTCTGCTGACCCCTCTCCTTACTTTGCCTTCAACTGAGAGTTCAGTAATTTTGTGATCACCATTGGCAGAAACAGCTGTTAAGGATGCTTTACTAATTGCTCTGTTTCTTTAAATGTATCGCTGTTTTTCTGTCTTAGGAATTCCAAACACCACTTCAGATGAGAAGTATGCTGAAATTATGGTTTTGTCCTCAGAAATCATAGTTTTATCCCTGGATTTTTATTCCAACAAGAAGTGAGAATGTGTCTTAAGAAAACTGTGCTATTATTTGATAAACCAGTTCTGAGGGATGTGTAGCATCCAAACCCTCAGGTATTTAAAATACTTGAATTTTTAGTTCACATTTATAGCTTGAGACAGAATCCTTTCTTGTTTTCCTTGAGCTGAAAACATTGTTGCTCACTGCATGGGAAAGTACATTTCTTAATTTATTTGACCATCACTATTTGCTTCCCTGAAGCATCACAGTAAATCCCTTATGTGTCTGCTGAAGGCAAAGAGAACAACCTTATAGCTTCTGGCTAGTCACTCCAGTGACATGGAGAGGTCACTCTTGAAGCAGTGACTTTTGAAGACCACAGAGGAGCAGAGAAATATGTCTTGTTACATGCTGGTAGTGTTTAAGTGTAGAAAATGTGTTGTCTTTTGCTAGAAGTCAATGTTTCTTTCAGAAAACTTGTGCTCCAGGAGCTGAGAGAGGAAAAGCATTGTTTGCCATAGCAACCTTAATGTCCCCTTACAGTATGTCAGTTGTGCAAGTACTAATTTGTCACGTAAAGTGTATGCTACGTATGTCACATTTTACTGTCTATTCATTTGTTTTGATAATCAAGATCTTGACAGATTTGTCCCACATGGTAGGATTTATAGTAAGGATTTTCTTATCACTGAATTAAATTGATACATATAATCCTAGTGTCCTGCACAAGAGCTGAATAGAAATGAAAGAGATTCAGACTAGATGTGAAGGTCTTGCAGAAAAAAACACACACCCCTGCCCTCAATCTTTTTTTGGTTTTTTGGTCCCTGTGATTTGTTTCATATCTTTACAGGAGCAATCACAAAGAAGAGAACAAGCACTGACTTTGAGAAGGTTAAATATTTCACCTTTTGTGAAAAAGATCTTTCTGTTTTATAAGACGAGAAGTGTAATTCTGTAAAACTGAAGCAAAAGTGAGGTTTGGAAATGTCTTGCTTTTCCCTGTGGTGTACACACTCACGTACATACTGCCTGTAGTTTGAAGCCTGATAAGTAAATTCATTTCTCACAGATGTCACTTCATCCCCTGAGGTAAATAAGAGCATTTTTCACTACTCTCTGAAGACAATGAGTTGAAAATGTGGGGACTGACTTCTTATGAACAAGCAGACAGATTTAGCCACGGGAGATGCCTACCTGGCCAGAACCCCATTGTTTTCCTTTTAAGATTAAATGATTCAGTAGTACTGAAATTGGCTCTGAAGTACATGAAATTAGGTTTATCCATTTTTGCTTTACAGCAGACTGCTTTATCTCTGAATGGGCAAATGGATGGGTAGTTGTGGGTGCATAGGAAAGATGTGCATCTGTGTGTGAGAATCTTTAAACTTTCACAAACGTGTGAACTGGCTGGAGGAGCTGGCAAAGGTTGTGCAAGTGGCCTTGAACTTTTTGAGATAGAAAACTTCTTGCAATATCTCCTATAATATTTGTTGTTCAAGGATATAATTTTATTTTAATATTATTTTTAAGAAATAACATAATTTGCTTTTTGTAAGTATAAGGATACAAAAGGCACTTGCTGCACTGCTGGACAAAGTGGGGTGAGCATTTCCTAGCAAGTAAATATGTTCAGATAAATCATAGAATGGTTTGAATTGGAAGGGACCTTTAAAGATTGTTGTCTTCTCTGCCCTAGGAGTAGAGAGCACATCAGTGGAGAATTACAAAGCAGATTCTTTGAGCAGGAGATTTCTGTTTAATTTCTCATTGTATTTCTCTGTTCTAGACTCTGCTTTATCTTTATTTATGACTGATATTGACAACTAAAATACACAAGGGAGCTCAGACATGTATTTCAAGAGGAGCATTGCTCATTTTGAAATCCAAAATGCAAAACGTAAGGGAGATGGCATTTTCACCGTGTAAAAGTTTAATTGGGAAGGATTTTCATCCCAGATGAATTGCACCAGTGCTGCTACTATTTAATCTTTAATACTTACCAGTGAAAGAGTGTGATAAGGGGTTTATTTTCAGAACACACTGAGGGTTTTTAACAGCTTCAGTCTTAGTAAAGTGAATGAGACCCATCACTCTAAAATTACCACTGCCCACTTGAAGGATTTTTTAAAATTATTTTGGTGTTTGTAGGGTTTCAGATGTTTTTTGTGCCAAATACTAGTTACGCATTTCACTTTAATTTGTATCTCTCTTTGACTATGATGTGATCAAATGATTTTTCTTTATTGTATGTGTTCCTTTTAGTATTTTGGGAAGCTGTATTCCAAAAGTGGGTTTAGTTCCCCTGTCCACAGGGCTTAGACAAACCCAAGGTCCTGGCATGCTGCAGTGATGCTGGAGCACAGGGGAGACAGGAACCCATCAGAGGCCGTGCAACAGAGCTGTGCCTGTGGTCGGGCAGCAAGGGCCAGGTGGGCACCCACCCCCACAAACCACTGGCATGTGACAAATCTCCCCTCTGAAGCTGACAAGCTCTTGGGTTTGGCTTTTTATTCCGGGAGGAAAGATCAGATTTCAGACTGAGGATCTGAATTTTTTTTTTTTTTAGATGAAAGCAGGATTTGCTATGCTGATTTATTTTCCACAGAACAACAAAACAGAAGAAAACCCAGCACTGTTAATCGGATTTTGTTTGTCTCCATCCGCGTGGCTCTGCAGGAGTTTTTTCATTCTATCGTTTTTCTTTCTAACTCCTTATACCTGAGTTCAGACCTAGCATTGCTATTTCACAATGGCCTGGGTGAGCATTGCAGGGAGCTGGGGTTTGGGGCATACGTGTTGCCAAAGCTGAGGTCTGGTGTGCTGCAAGGGCTCAAGGTGCCCTGAAATTGGGAGAGCAGCTGTTGTGGGGTCCTGGTGGTGCCAGGGCCAGGACTGGGCTCTGCCCAGCCAGCCAGCCGGTTCCATGTCCAGCAGACCCATGCACCTCCCAGACAGCTGGCACGGTAACCAAACACCAGCAATTTTCAGAGAAAGACACATCTAATAACATTAATTTTCTTCTAGAGCAGACGGTAAGGTAACTAAAGCCAGGTTGATTGGGCTTCGTTGGGATTTTTACCTAATGATCTTCTAGAAAGCAGGTGCACTGGCAGTGATTTTAAGCTTTAGAAAGCCCAAACAGTGTACAAAGTAAACCTTTGACGCTGTGGGGATTTTATAGGAGGAGGAGTCACATTAGTTTAGATCATTACAAAGCACTTTCTGACTAAAACAGAATTAGTGGTGCTTTTATGGTAGTCAGTTAATGATTGTCAACAAACAGAGTTGATTTCAGTTCAAATTGTAATTTTAAATCAAACTAGCCAGCTGTCAGACATGGGAGTGGTATGGACAGTTCCTCCTGCAGTGTTGTGTGAAGCCACTCTTGCATCTGTCGTTCTATCAAGTGTGTGTTGGGAGCCACGTTTGATATTCAATACATACACCACCTAATACTAATTTTAGGGTGATGAAATTATGATTGGTTACACAAAAATAACCAACTCCGCTCTGCCTCACTACTCCTTTAATGACCTAGGTAATTTCTATGTTGCAAAATTAGTTTTTACTATAGTAACATAAACTTCTGACAGTTATATTACAACATCTTTATGCTTTGGCAGAGGAGGAAAAGGAGCTGGTTTTATGGCCTGATTTGGTGCAAGTCTCCTTTTGAACTTCAATACCATGAAAATCCATTCAAGGCCATGAAAACTTCCCTAATCCTAGGGTGTTTTTCTAAGGCACAGTAAGCCAAACATGGCAAAAAAAGTTGTGTTGCATGTGTCCATCAACAGTTCTTCCAGATTGTCAGCTGTTTGAGCTTTGCAAGTGAAGTGTCTCTATTGGTAAATATGTCTCTATTATGGCAGTGTGTTTATTCATGACAGGCTACTCTTCTCAGCATCTTTACCTCTCTTTTCAATTACTTGGATCTGCCAAAACTACTGTTGCAGATATATGCAACTGATTGTACTTAGTCTAGAAGGCAAGCAAAAAGAAAATAGTCCAATCTACCACCAGTTAGTATATTTTACCCACTCTGGGATGAAGATACATTCAGCCATCAGCCTAGCCTAAGTATATGTCATGCTTTTTTTTTTTTTTTTTTTTTTTTTAACCAGATGTTTAAAAAGCTTTGAAATTAGTGAGGACAATAATAAAGTGGCCTTTTATAAACAACTTTTAAGTTCAAAGTCATTATGTGATCAGTCATAAAGCCTTGTAATGCAATTGGACTATATAGCGTATTACCAGCTAATGCTGGCTAAGGAACTTTCAGAATGGTAAATATTCTAGCTTTTTACACAAGAACTGCTAAATTTGGAGCTTTAGACTTTAATTAGTTAAGAGACTGTATTTTCAATATTAGATTTCTGAAGAGGGCAATGATAAAGCACAGGCAAGCTATCATCAAGGGGGTGCATGGGGAGAAATCTGTCTGCTGTACTCTCATAGCTCCCAGGAGTCAATGAATTACGGGCTTCGTAAGCAGGCAGATGACTACTGACAGTTATCTGTCATAAGGTTGTCTAATACCTTTTTGAACCTTTCTCTGCCTTTTACTTCCAGTGAGTTTTGACAAGGACTTCCACAGTCAAATTACATGAAAAAAAAATTCCAGGCTTCCTTTTTTTGCTTGAAAGCTATTGTCTGATTATTTCATTGTGTAATATGAGAAAGAATGGCTTCTGTATGAGGGGCAAAAGTATGGATTAAGATGAAAGATGAAAGGAAAGTGAACTACTGCACATCTGTGTTTCTCATCTATTCTTCATAGCTCTTCCATTTCCATTAAATGATTTAGACCAGGACTTCTGGCTGTATTCAGATGTGAGTATTGCTGAGGTTTTTGCAGTTTCATGACAATAGTTTCTGCTCCATTGTAAGTCTTTTCCTAAAACTCTTCACATTCTGCTTGACTTCCTACTGTGGGTCAGTGAACTTGTACTTCAAGGAAACTGTCCATGACTTTAGGTCTCTTTTCTGAGTGGAAATAACTATTTTGGAGACCATGACTCCAGACAGTTAACAATGTTCCCTAAAGGTAGTATTTAATGTTTATCAATTTGGGAATTTATATCCCATTTCACCTGTAACCAGAGAGGTTGGTTTTTTTCCCACAGACTTCTAGCTATTTTAGTTTTGGCTATTCTGAATAAAATTTTGTCACTTTCTTTAAATCCTTTCCAGCTTGTTTATGAGTAATCCTACTCTATACACTCCATACATAGCATTGAGACTCTCCAGTGCAGTAAAGTGCTTTCAGTCTGGTTTCACACAATCACATGGTTAAAAGAAGTAAAGATGTGTCAGATAGTTTCCTTATAATTAACTGATGAAGTAGAGAAAGTAAAGTCCAGTTTTCAGTTTAGTGAAGATTCTTAGGCCCAGGTTTGATTGATTTTTCCGAATTTAACTGACACTGTTGACTTGATGTCTCTATGTATTCATAAGCCTTAAACTTCAGTAAAAGCATCATTTGATATTCTGCAACACTTCTGTAATTGATTATGGAAGCACTTTAGGAAATTATAAGGAAGCCACTCAGAATAAAAACCTCAGAAAAGAATATCCCAGGCGAAACTTTGAGAAAGAAGGGAAAGGTATCTGAGCAGTCTTTAGTTTGGCCAGTAGACCTAATAAAGGAATTGTGCTTATTCCAAAGAAAACTAGCCAGACCATTCACTTGAAAGTGATAAACGGAAATTTGATATTTGTAATTTTTTTACCCCCTGTAGCTGTTGTGTTGTAAGCAATTGTGTCAGAGAAGGTTTCTCATGTACTTGCTTTCCATTTTTCTCTAGACAATTATTTACGTTTTAGACTAGGAGTCTCATAGGTCTGTGTCAATTTAACCATGGGTGGAAAAAAAAATCGATATACTAGATATGTTGTATGATGTTGTAGGTGTTCCCTACCTTCCAGGAGGCACCTGACCCTGATGGAATATGCCACATATAGAGCCCATTTGATTTACAATCTGGTAGACCTAGACAGTCTTCAGATAAATTACAGTCCTCCTGGGAAATACAGAACATGGGAATTCCACATCCTGCCCTTTCTCCTACCACCCTGTTCTTGCTGTGACTTTGAGCAGTACAGGAAGTCTTGGTGGCTGTACTAAAAGATATGAGTTTAAACAAGTGTCTTTCCTATTAAGATAAAATAATGTTCCTGTAAATATTGCATTTTATTGTAGATAAACATTCTTACTTTTTTTCAATCATGCATTTTTAAGTGTCTTCTGATGTCTGTGGAAAATGTATAGTGCATGTTTACCTTGAGTTAGATTTTTAAGAACCTTTTGTAAGAAGTATGGTTAAATTTTCCAGGTTTTTATATTTGCAAAAATCCATTTTCTTGGAGCCCAAGCCTTTTTGAATGGCTCTGTACTTCCATAGTTTATATCTGCATTTAGCCTACAAACATATACATTGCGTTATTTAAGATTCCAAGCAGGTTGGCTTATGTACAAATTCTGAGTCTTTGCATTTACTGAAGATTTTAAAGTTGTTCTCTGAAGTCACAGGCAGGGCTGGAAAATTTCTTCTTTTTCTAATGTGCAAACTGACTGATGTGTGCAATCACCTGACTTCAGGCTTGACAAAAACACTGATATTTATGGTAAACTAAAAGATCTGGCCAGACTGAGGCCAAGCCTTTTAAGTTTGAGCCTTTATTTGGGACAGTGGTGATGAGCAAAGACTTTCTCTAAAGACTTTAATTCACAGTATCACTGCCTGCAATTTTTGCAATGATAAACTTTAAATCATGACTGCATATAATTAGCCATTTCTGTATCTGAATGAGGAAACAACATACCAAATGTGTAAGTCATCTTCTAGATAGTTAAAATGAATTAGAGGACCTAAACAAGGACACCTTGTTAACAGAAATTTTGCTGTAACTCTCTTCAAATTGAATTCTATCCCTTTGCATTACTGCATTCCTGGTTTGACTATAAATTATTATTTTAGTGTTTATGGTAACATCAAATACTAAGTGATGAACATGGAGAACTCCACAATCAAGAAAAGCATTATTATTCAAAGATCTTTGAGTTACATGTAAAGTAAGAGTTACTTGATTGTATTTTAGTAACTTTTTGGTCCCTTTAGCTACAAATAGGATGCTGGAGTGGGGAGTAAGAGGAGGAAGAGACAGAAGGAAAGACAGATGTTGCTTTCTCCCCCAGATCAAACTCAACTTGACTAAATCATGTCATATATTTCATTTTAGTCACTACAGAATTACAGAGTTGTCAGGGTTGGAAGGGACCTGAAGGATCATCTAGTTCCAATCCCCCTGCCATGGGCAGGGACACCTCACACTAGATCAGGTTGCCCAGAGCCACATCCAGCCTGGCCTTAAAAACATCTGGGAATGGGGCTTCCACCACCTCCCTGGGCAACCTATTCCAGGGTCTCACCATCCTCATGGTGAAGAACTTCTTCCTAACATCCAATCTGACTCTACCCACTTCTAGTTTTGCTCCATTCCTCCTAGTTCTATCACAATCTGACACTCTAAAAGTTCCTTTCACCAACCACAATAAGGTCTCCTTGGAGCCTTCTCCAGACTGAACAGCCCCAACTCTCTCAGCCAGTCCTCATAGGAGAGGTGCTCCAGCCCTCTGATCATCCTTGTGGCCGTTCTCTGGGTATGTTCCAGCATGTCCAAATCTTCTTTGTAAAAGGGGTTCCAGTCCTTTTCTGCAGGGCTGTTTTCAATCTCATCATCCCCTAGCCTGTACTGATACCAAAGACTGGCCCAACTTAGGTGCAAGGACCTTACACTTTACCTTATTTATCCTCATGAAATTCTCCTTAGCCCACTTCTCTGGTCCATCTAGGTCGCTCTGGATGGCATTCTGTCCTTCAGTCTCATCAACTGCACCACTAAGCTTGGGCTCTATTTAGATGAGCTCAAGAACCTGAAAGTGCACCTTGCTTCTCAAATAAATCTCTTCAGTCCTGTAGACTGTGTGCATTAGTGGCTGCAGAAGCAGAATACAGGGGCTTTTTACTCTCTGTACATGGGCAAAGGACAAGCACTTGATAAATGGAGAAGCCTATGTTTACTTCGGAGAAGGAAACAAAAGAACCAGAGGAAGAACAGTGAAAAAAAAAANTTGACTTGATGTCTCTATGTATTCATAAGCCTTAAACTTCAGTAAAAGCATCATTTGATATTCTGCAACACTTCTGTAATTGATTATGGAAGCACTTTAGGAAATTATAAGGAAGCCACTCAGAATAAAAACCTCAGAAAAGAATATCCCAGGCGAAACTTTGAGAAAGAAGGGAAAGGTATCTGAGCAGTCTTTAGTTTGGCCAGTAGACCTAATAAAGGAATTGTGCTTATTCCAAAGAAAACTAGCCAGACCATTCACTTGAAAGTGATAAACGGAAATTTGATATTTGTAATTTTTTTACCCCCTGTAGCTGTTGTGTTGTAAGCAATTGTGTCAGAGAAGGTTTCTCATGTACTTGCTTTCCATTTTTCTCTAGACAATTATTTACGTTTTAGACTAGGAGTCTCATAGGTCTGTGTCAATTTAACCATGGGTGGAAAAAAAAATCGATATACTAGATATGTTGTATGATGTTGTAGGTGTTCCCTACCTTCCAGGAGGCACCTGACCCTGATGGAATATGCCACATATAGAGCCCATTTGATTTACAATCTGGTAGACCTAGACAGTCTTCAGATAAATTACAGTCCTCCTGGGAAATACAGAACATGGGAATTCCACATCCTGCCCTTTCTCCTACCACCCTGTTCTTGCTGTGACTTTGAGCAGTACAGGAAGTCTTGGTGGCTGTACTAAAAGATATGAGTTTAAACAAGTGTCTTTCCTATTAAGATAAAATAATGTTCCTGTAAATATTGCATTTTATTGTAGATAAACATTCTTACTTTTTTTCAATCATGCATTTTTAAGTGTCTTCTGATGTCTGTGGAAAATGTATAGTGCATGTTTACCTTGAGTTAGATTTTTAAGAACCTTTTGTAAGAAGTATGGTTAAATTTTCCAGGTTTTTATATTTGCAAAAATCCATTTTCTTGGAGCCCAAGCCTTTTTGAATGGCTCTGTACTTCCATAGTTTATATCTGCATTTAGCCTACAAACATATACATTGCGTTATTTAAGATTCCAAGCAGGTTGGCTTATGTACAAATTCTGAGTCTTTGCATTTACTGAAGATTTTAAAGTTGTTCTCTGAAGTCACAGGCAGGGCTGGAAAATTTCTTCTTTTTCTAATGTGCAAACTGACTGATGTGTGCAATCACCTGACTTCAGGCTTGACAAAAACACTGATATTTATGGTAAACTAAAAGATCTGGCCAGACTGAGGCCAAGCCTTTTAAGTTTGAGCCTTTATTTGGGACAGTGGTGATGAGCAAAGACTTTCTCTAAAGACTTTAATTCACAGTATCACTGCCTGCAATTTTTGCAATGATAAACTTTAAATCATGACTGCATATAATTAGCCATTTCTGTATCTGAATGAGGAAACAACATACCAAATGTGTAAGTCATCTTCTAGATAGTTAAAATGAATTAGAGGACCTAAACAAGGACACCTTGTTAACAGAAATTTTGCTGTAACTCTCTTCAAATTGAATTCTATCCCTTTGCATTACTGCATTCCTGGTTTGACTATAAATTATTATTTTAGTGTTTATGGTAACATCAAATACTAAGTGATGAACATGGAGAACTCCACAATCAAGAAAAGCATTATTATTCAAAGATCTTTGAGTTACATGTAAAGTAAGAGTTACTTGATTGTATTTTAGTAACTTTTTGGTCCCTTTAGCTACAAATAGGATGCTGGAGTGGGGAGTAAGAGGAGGAAGAGACAGAAGGAAAGACAGATGTTGCTTTCTCCCCCAGATCAAACTCAACTTGACTAAATCATGTCATATATTTCATTTTAGTCACTACAGAATTACAGAGTTGTCAGGGTTGGAAGGGACCTGAAGGATCATCTAGTTCCAATCCCCCTGCCATGGGCAGGGACACCTCACACTAGATCAGGTTGCCCAGAGCCACATCCAGCCTGGCCTTAAAAACATCTGGGAATGGGGCTTCCACCACCTCCCTGGGCAACCTATTCCAGGGTCTCACCATCCTCATGGTGAAGAACTTCTTCCTAACATCCAATCTGACTCTACCCACTTCTAGTTTTGCTCCATTCCTCCTAGTTCTATCACAATCTGACACTCTAAAAGTTCCTTTCACCAACCACAATAAGGTCTCCTTGGAGCCTTCTCCAGACTGAACAGCCCCAACTCTCTCAGCCAGTCCTCATAGGAGAGGTGCTCCAGCCCTCTGATCATCCTTGTGGCCGTTCTCTGGGTATGTTCCAGCATGTCCAAATCTTCTTTGTAAAAGGGGTTCCAGTCCTTTTCTGCAGGGCTGTTTTCAATCTCATCATCCCCTAGCCTGTACTGATACCAAAGACTGGCCCAACTTAGGTGCAAGGACCTTACACTTTACCTTATTTATCCTCATGAAATTCTCCTTAGCCCACTTCTCTGGTCCATCTAGGTCGCTCTGGATGGCATTCTGTCCTTCAGTCTCATCAACTGCACCACTAAGCTTGGGCTCTATTTAGATGAGCTCAAGAACCTGAAAGTGCACCTTGCTTCTCAAATAAATCTCTTCAGTCCTGTAGACTGTGTGCATTAGTGGCTGCAGAAGCAGAATACAGGGGCTTTTTACTCTCTGTACATGGGCAAAGGACAAGCACTTGATAAATGGAGAAGCCTATGTTTACTTCGGAGAAGGAAACAAAAGAACCAGAGGAAGAACAGTGAAAAAAAAAATAAAAACCAAACTGTTGGGAAACTGCATAAAGATTACCTGCAGTTTTCCATTGCTTATTTTGTCATTTGGGGAGGGTTGTTTGTTGTACCTATATAACTGGATTCCTGTAGTAATACATCTCTTTTTTCCCCTTTTTTAAAAACTAATTTTCAGGAACTATCAAAAATATACCAAGGTAAACCATTGTGATGAGATATTAATAAGCTGTTATGAATTATGATTATTAATATCTCTGGATATTATTTTTTATTATTAATATTTTACAAAGTTCCCTCAGATTCTTTGGATTTTCGGTCGACAGGAAATGTTTGGACAAAGGATATTTATTAACACAGAATTAAACAGTTTAAACAATCAGAACTTGGAAAAATAGGAATGCAAAACAGGAAAAATTCTAACTGTGCTGCAGAGGCTTAGGACTAACCCTAGCACAGGGTACTCACGATGCCTTCGATCCCTGAGTAAGTTTCCCGTACAAGAACGCTTCCAAAACGCACGATTATGAGTTGCTGCAGAGCCAGTGTAAGCTGCAAACACGTGGCCACGGCGATTCCCAGTCTTAACGAGCCGCTAAAGGGTACTGCAGAGAGAGATCTCTGCAGACAGCTTGTGTAGAAAAGGGGGACTATGTAGAAAAGGCTACTGTGTGGAAAGGCGGCGGCTTCTAAATCACCCCCCCCTTAAATAGACCCATTTGAAAGTTAAACTGGCCAATAGGCATTTAGCATCCTTGTTCTGCTCAATGCATTTAAAGCTTCATGCCTCGTGTGACCATGCAGGCACGCTGAGGGGGCTGCACCAGACACCTGACATGTGGTGCTAAGCTCCTAGCCTCAAGGCTTCGTTTTGCTCAATCTACTTCAACTTCTGGACCCTGAACAGAAGGAGAATGAGTGAGGGTTTAAACCAGCCCGGCAGGATTTATGCCCTTCCAGGACAACCATGACTCCTTTTATGAGTGAAATTTATCTTTCAGACTATATATGTGTCAGAGGAAGAAGTTGTGTCAGGGGAAGACCTGTATCTAGGGTTCAATACTGGGACCAGGACTATTTTATATATTCATTGATGACCTGGATGAGGGAACAGTGCACTGTCAGCAAGTTTGCTGGTGACACAAATCTGCGAGAAGTAGTTGACACACCTGCACTGTCATTCAGTGACACCTGGACAGGCTGGAGGGTGTTGTGCGGGGAGAAATTTAATGAAATACAACAAGGATAGGCGTAGAGTCATGCATCTGGGAATGATCAACCCAATGTACCAGTATAGGTTGACAACTAACCTGTAAGAGAGCAGCACAGAGGAGAGGGACCTGGGGATCCTGGTAGACAGAAGGATGACCATGAGCCAGCAATGTGCCTTTGTGGCCAAGAAGGCCAGTGGTACCCTGGGGAGTAGTAGAAGGGCTGTGGTTAGTAGGTGGAAAGAGAGAGAGATTGTCCTTCCCCTCTACTCTGCTCTGGTGGGGCCACATCTGGAATATTGTGTCCAGTTCTGGGCCCCTCAGTTCAAGAAGAATAGAGAACTGCTTGAAAGAGTCCAGTGCAGAGCCACAAAGATGATGAAAGGAGTGGAACATCTCCCTTATGAGGAAAGGCTGAGGGAGCTGGACCTCTTTAGCTTGGAGAAGAGGAGACTGAGAGGTGACCTTATTAATATTTATAAATATGTGAAGGGTTAGTGTGAGGAGGACAGATCCAGGCTCTTCTGTGATTCTGTGATGGAGAGAGCACTTTTATTGAAAGATGGCGTGGTTGCCCTTGCATGATTATTGTCTAGTTTATTGATCTGACTTCCTTAGGTTCAAAATCTGAACATGTGAAAAGTTCAAAATCAAGCCTACCTGTTGAGGTTCTTCCATAAAATAAAAATTAATTGTAGTGTTATGTTTCATAACAGCGCTGGAAGCTGGTATCAGGAGAGCTTGTTCTGTTAATGGTCATTATTTGATTCCTCTTGACTCTGCTCACTTACTAAAGGAAATGAAATTTAATTAGGATTTAGTCTCAAGCTATCTGTAATTTACATAGACGTTCTACAAAACTTTATGGAGAGTTCACAGTAATAGTCCAGATTTTCCTATACTTGGCTTTCATCCAGGCTGTTAGGTAAAATTAAGGCCCAGAAAATCGGATTATTACATCCCAAGAGACAGGGTTGATAAGCAGCAGATGATTGTTGATCTGCTTGCTACCCGGTGTTGGTGGTGCTCGAGGTGCTGCTAGATGCAAAGCCAATTTGTTAACAATTAGTTCTCATTACAATCATTTCCTGTTATTGATTTTAAATGTTTGACAAAGCACTTTTTTGAAACTGCACCCAAAAAAAAAAAAAAAAGTAGCTGTACATCAGTGCTTAGTAATTACAACTCTTTAGGGCCCAGTGTCAATCTTAACTAACTGGTTTCATTGGTTTCCAAGTAATTATTTCTGATTTGGATCCCACCTGCTATCTCTGCCAGATTAAAGATGCTTTGGAACAAGGACATAGTTCTCGATTAGCAGAGCTGCTGAGAAAGTAGTGATCAACCAATAATAACCTATTTTATTCTCTGTCTTGCTGGTCATAGCTTGAGATTTTTGTCTTGTGTAACTGCTAGTGGATTACATGATACACAATATAGGAATTAGTGTCAGCTTGGAATTAAGTGTGATTTCCATTGTCCTTAATATTTAGCATGTGGGTTTAATTTTAAATGCATCTTTGCCTTTATACACACATTGAGAATTGTGGAGTTGCTAAAATCTAATTTACAGATGGTAAAATGAGATGTAATGGCATGTTATGATAAAAGCTTTGATATCTAGAAGTCCAAGAGTTCCTTATCTGTTGAGTTCCTTAGAAATTTGGGGTATAATTACTATTAATCTTGTTTACATGCCAGAAGAGACTTGAAAGCAGGATTATTTAAAAAACAGTATGATGTGTGTATGTATATATATGTAAAAATATCAGGCACACCTGCATTTCCATGTGCTCGATATGTATGATGAGTTGTTATAGACTCATGCCTTCTATGAGTACTCTGAAATTTGGGCTAAATTTGGCAATGCCAAAGGTTAAGCAAGCAGCTTAAGCATCTGCTTAATTTTCTCTCCTCCCTCCTTTACTTTAAATTTTCAGCAACATCAGCCCAGGTTTCATANAGAGCCAGTGTAAGCTGCAAACACGTGGCCACGGCGATTCCCAGTCTTAACGAGCCACTAAAGGGTACTGCAGAGAGAGATCTCTGCAGACAGCTTGTGTAGAAAAGGGGGACTATGTAGAAAAGGCTACTGTGTGGAAAGGCGGCGGCTTCTAAATCACCCCCCCCTTAAATAGACCCATTTGAAAGTTAAACTGGCCAATAGGCATTTAGCATCCTTGTTCTGCTCAATGCATTTAAAGCTTCATGCCTCGTGTGACCATGCAGGCACGCTGAGGGGGCTGCACCAGACACCTGACATGTGGTGCTAAGCTCCTAGCCTCAAGGCTTCGTTTTGCTCAATCTACTTCAACTTCTGGACCCTGAACAGAAGGAGAATGAGTGAGGGTTTAAACCAGCCCGGCAGGATTTATGCCCTTCCAGGACAACCATGACTCCTTTTATGAGTGAAATTTATCTTTCAGACTATATATGTGTCAGAGGAAGAAGTTGTGTCAGGGGAAGACCTGTATCTAGGGTTCAATACTGGGACCAGGACTATTTTATATATTCATTGATGACCTGGATGAGGGAACAGTGCACTGTCAGCAAGTTTGCTGGTGACACAAATCTGCGAGAAGTAGTTGACACACCTGCACTGTCATTCAGTGACACCTGGACAGGCTGGAGGGTGTTGTGCGGGGAGAAATTTAATGAAATACAACAAGGATAGGCGTAGAGTCATGCATCTGGGAATGATCAACCCAATGTACCAGTATAGGTTGACAACTAACCTGTAAGAGAGCAGCACAGAGGAGAGGGACCTGGGGATCCTGGTAGACAGAAGGATGACCATGAGCCAGCAATGTGCCTTTGTGGCCAAGAAGGCCAGTGGTACCCTGGGGAGTAGTAGAAGGGCTGTGGTTAGTAGGTGGAAAGAGAGAGAGATTGTCCTTCCCCTCTACTCTGCTCTGGTGGGGCCACATCTGGAATATTGTGTCCAGTTCTGGGCCCCTCAGTTCAAGAAGAATAGAGAACTGCTTGAAAGAGTCCAGTGCAGAGCCACAAAGATGATGAAAGGAGTGGAACATCTCCCTTATGAGGAAAGGCTGAGGGAGCTGGACCTCTTTAGCTTGGAGAAGAGGAGACTGAGAGGTGACCTTATTAATATTTATAAATATGTGAAGGGTTAGTGTGAGGAGGACAGATCCAGGCTCTTCTGTGATTCTGTGATGGAGAGAGCACTTTTATTGAAAGATGGCGTGGTTGCCCTTGCATGATTATTGTCTAGTTTATTGATCTGACTTCCTTAGGTTCAAAATCTGAACATGTGAAAAGTTCAAAATCAAGCCTACCTGTTGAGGTTCTTCCATAAAATAAAAATTAATTGTAGTGTTATGTTTCATAACAGCGCTGGAAGCTGGTATCAGGAGAGCTTGTTCTGTTAATGGTCATTATTTGATTCCTCTTGACTCTGCTCACTTACTAAAGGAAATGAAATTTAATTAGGATTTAGTCTCAAGCTATCTGTAATTTACATAGACGTTCTACAAAACTTTATGGAGAGTTCACAGTAATAGTCCAGATTTTCCTATACTTGGCTTTCATCCAGGCTGTTAGGTAAAATTAAGGCCCAGAAAATCGGATTATTACATCCCAAGAGACAGGGTTGATAAGCAGCAGATGATTGTTGATCTGCTTGCTACCCGGTGTTGGTGGTGCTCGAGGTGCTGCTAGATGCAAAGCCAATTTGTTAACAATTAGTTCTCATTACAATCATTTCCTGTTATTGATTTTAAATGTTTGACAAAGCACTTTTTTGAAACTGCACCCAAAAAAAAAAAAAAAAAGTAGCTGTACATCAGTGCTTAGTAATTACAACTCTTTAGGGCCCAGTGTCAATCTTAACTAACTGGTTTCATTGGTTTCCAAGTAATTATTTCTGATTTGGATCCCACCTGCTATCTCTGCCAGATTAAAGATGCTTTGGAACAAGGACATAGTTCTCGATTAGCAGAGCTGCTGAGAAAGTAGTGATCAACCAATAATAACCTATTTTATTCTCTGTCTTGCTGGTCATAGCTTGAGATTTTTGTCTTGTGTAACTGCTAGTGGATTACATGATACACAATATAGGAATTAGTGTCAGCTTGGAATTAAGTGTGATTTCCATTGTCCTTAATATTTAGCATGTGGGTTTAATTTTAAATGCATCTTTGCCTTTATACACACATTGAGAATTGTGGAGTTGCTAAAATCTAATTTACAGATGGTAAAATGAGATGTAATGGCATGTTATGATAAAAGCTTTGATATCTAGAAGTCCAAGAGTTCCTTATCTGTTGAGTTCCTTAGAAATTTGGGGTATAATTACTATTAATCTTGTTTACATGCCAGAAGAGACTTGAAAGCAGGATTATTTAAAAAACAGTATGATGTGTGTATGTATATATATGTAAAAATATCAGGCACACCTGCATTTCCATGTGCTCGATATGTATGATGAGTTGTTATAGACTCATGCCTTCTATGAGTACTCTGAAATTTGGGCTAAATTTGGCAATGCCAAAGGTTAAGCAAGCAGCTTAAGCATCTGCTTAATTTTCTCTCCTCCCTCCTTTACTTTAAATTTTCAGCAACATCAGCCCAGGTTTCATAAGCACTCTCCTAAATGCTTGCAAATATTTTAAATGTATTCCGTGATCCCTGTTGCACAGGGTGGAGACCTAACATAAGACTTGACTTGTGCCTTTCCCACCCCTATTCATGAATTAGTCTCACAATTACTGTAAAAATCAAGGCAAAATGGATGAAATACATGAGGCTTAGTCCCTCTAACCTTAATAAACAGAGATGGTATTGACACAAGTGAATTTTGTTTAACCACAGTACATTTGCTTCTTAATTAGTGAATATTCATTTGTCAGCAGCAGCAGCTATGACACCCCTCCCCACTAACACGTTCTGTCATAAATAATCAATGAGAGGCTATTAATATTCATGAGTGAGAATCTGTGTAGTCATGTGCACTGATGCGGAGACAGGGGGAGTGTTGCCATGAACTGAGTCGAAACTCTGTGTGTGTATACGTGAGTGTAAGATAGTTAGGGAAAGGGAAGAAGAGCATGCTGCTACACACTGCCCTGCCTTGTGCTTCCAGCTAACAGTGGTGTGCCTGTGTTTCGGGGCTGGAGTGACTGATGAAAAACAGTAGTCAAGTCTGGAGGGTGATTCCCTGTCAGTGCATTTTCCTTTCAGTGCTGGGGAAATTAGAGGCTTTGCTCTTGTGTTGCTTAATAGAATGGGCTGCAATCTGTGCACTTTTCAGAAGAGAGAGGAACACTACAAACTGCTCTATGAAGTTTCACAGGTGAGTGCAGAGGATATTGCCAGCATCTCCAGAGTAAAAATGTGTGTTCTTTACAGAGAGCAAGTAGAGAAGCTTTTGTTTAGCTTTACCTTTGGTTTTTGTTTTTTTTTTCTCTGCAAAATTGCAGGCTAAGTTGTTGCTGTTGTTGGGGTGGTGTTGGCAATTATTTGTATTTTTGGTGTCGGTTGTTTTCTGCTCGTTTGCCACTCCCCTTTTAGATGACTTCCTGTGGGATTCTTTTAACATTTTTGTGCATCTTCTGCCAAGATGTCAGTCATATAGCAGCAGTCTCAGTGAACCGTATCTGTGATGTTTTAAGGTAGCTCTTGGCTTTGGTGATGAGACTGATTTTAGTTAAGTTACACTGCTGCATCTGGAAGTGTTAGGTCTGTGATCTCAGGTATTTCTAAGTTAAGAAACAAAGTTTTTATGACATGCCTGTGCTGGCCAAGAAGTATGTTAAATTTTCAGATTAACTGCTTAAAATTGAAGTGATTCTGAAACATGCTTGCTACCTTTAAACAGGTACTGAACACAACAGGTTTTCCATGGGCGAGGTGTGCTGCTTGATCATTCTCTGTGTGTGTGTGTTACTTCTGTTTACTACCAGACAAAGATCTTAATCCCATGTATATATTTTAGTGTCTCTTCCAGCATCGTGGCAGTGTCAGTAGCAGTGTAGCAGTGTGCTGCTAATCTGTTCCTAGTTCCTTCAGAATGCAAAAAGATGAACCAAGCACTTACCATAATAGCCTATAATTTTTGCTGGAATCCTGTTGAACCAGTATTTGATTTGCAGATTTTTGGTTTGGATTTTTGGTATTTTGGTTGTGTTTGGTTGTTTTTTTGAGGGTTTTTTTTTTTTTTTGTGGTTTGTTTTTGTTATGGTTTGGTGTTTGGTTTTTTGTTTGTTTGGTTTGGTTTGTTTGTTTTTTCGTTTTTGGTTGTTTTTTTTCTCCTCTTGGCACAGCAGACCTTTGCATAGTAAAGTTTAGTGCCTTTCAGCACCTCTTCTCTCCCTCTGTAATTTGTCCTGGCTTTGACACATTGCCACTGACAGAGGCTGAGCACTTGCAGTTTTGGACTGTGTTGCTGATGACAGACAGTGCGGAGGAGAAAAAACAGCTTACGGTGTTGGTGGTCTGTTGGCACAGTAGCAGCTAAGTGCCCATTGCCGACTGGTTCCCTCCAAGTTCCTCCTGACGTGATTCATTTCACAGTGGGCTAATTACAAAGTGGATTCTCTACACATGAAACGGCCTCCTCAGTTGCGGTGTTAATGCACATTTTCATGGTAATGTGATCAGAGCCTCATTAGCCAGTTTCCAAAATGATTCTCTGCATTAATTAAATATAAAAATGACTCTTTTTATCACCATAGAGAGGAAGAAGAAGATTAACATTGTTAATTACTACTGGGTGCAATACCTCTGCATCGTTTTTTACCACAGAACCAGCAGGCATATTCAGTCCTAAAAGTGTCCATTTGCAGGTAACCTGCCCATTGCATTGCCTGGTGAAAACGGTCTCTAGGTGGAACACTTCCCTTTAGTTCAATAGTTAGTTGTAATCCTATCATCATGTTTTCTTATAGCAACAGCACGGGGAAAAGCATAGCAGCACATTTCCTTCTCCTCCCTCTCCTCCTCCCCAGCTCTGGATTGCCAAACTGATCTGAAAGTGTAAAATGGAGAGAGTGCAGTAGGATGATGTCTGCTTTTCTGTGCCAAGGAATAAGAAACTCAGGTTGTGCTGTGAAGGAGATTAGTTATTTCTTAAAGGACTGCATATGTGCAAGGAAAAAGGAGGCTGTGCCTGGTTTAGAGTGAATGCACGTTCAGAATATTCCTTGCAATAATGTTGCATAGTAATAAATGCTATTGAAATAATTAGGAAACCCAGAGGTGGAGGTTTTAAGTGATTCTAAGAAATTCTTCCCATTACCTGTTGTCTTCTCTGCTGCTGAGTTGGAGTGTCTGTGCATGTGAACAAGCAGGGTGCAAAATGAACTAGTGCTTTCACTTCTTACTCTGGTGCTTGCCAGATAAAGTGTAATCCCTAGGAGGATCTGAGTACATTTCCTTGGGGAGTTGAAGTGCAGTGAGCCTGGTGCTGCGTCTTGTGCTGTTAGGGAAATGTCACAGATAAGGTGCAGAAGGAGAGCAGAGAAATTACTTAGTGTGCTTGCTGTTAGATTCTGTGTTCATCTGTAAACTCAGCCCTATCCATTTCAGTGTATTCAGGTCAAAGGACAGTGAGTGTATTTTCAACCAGGTGTTGCAGTAGAGACCGGGTAGTATATTGCACCAGAACTTCTTCCATGTACAATATTAATTTGCTGGTGGGGGTGAGGGGTGGGGAGGGCAGCAATACAATATGATGAATTGAATTAAACCAAGGCAGGCATTGCTGCTTGATTTGCAAATCCCTTTTTAACTCTTCAGTCTGTAATTCCTATACCACAGCCTTAGCTCTTTCATCTGCATGATTTCTGGAGAGCCTGGGACAAGTTAGCCTGTCAGGGACATGAACTGACTGAGGATGAGCTGTGGCTCACTAACATATGCGGATCAGATAGATTAATTTATATTCATATAGAGAAGCAGTCCTAGCCTCCTCTCTCACCTTTCTGGTGCTAGGCTACCTGATGCTGTGGGTGGTCTGTGCACTCATGTACTTAAAATACAGTAAACAAAGGAAGGAGCATTTGCAGAGGAAAACCATGCAAGCACATACAGTGAGGCATGTTTTCTGCTACTGTTTGTAGTGAGGTCAGATTCAGCACCAGAGAGCTTTTTTGTTGTAGAGCTGCTGGGAAATGAAGACATTGTTAGAATATGGATAATTCCTTGTTCTTCCCCACACCCCCTTCCTCCAGGCTCATTTGCCTTTCAGTGAAATTGCAGTTCAGAGACCATAGAGGCCCTTTCCAAAAACAGCATTTGCTTGTCTGACAGAGGGCTTTATTTTGATAATTGTGTATTGCATGTGCAGACTGGTATTAAAACAAAAACTCAAATAGTCATGTTTTAAGAATTAAAGCTTTTGAGAGACTATTGATGAAGAATCCTTCTGCTTCTGAGTGCCTCTTCACCTGTCCTCAGGACATAAAGATGAGTCAGATTTACTTCTTGACTTCACTGTGAAAAGGTATCAAGTGTAGCATGCCCCCCAAGTCCTCTTCTCTGTATACCTATTGTTGGGGAAATAGAAGATGTCTCAATTCAAAATTTATGGTCCCACATGCTATTTCTTGCATCATAGAATCATAGAATGGTAAGGTTGGAAGGGACCTCAAGGATCATCTAGTTCCAACCCCCTGTCATAGGCAGGGACACCTCCCACTAGTACAGGTCACTCAAAGCCTCGTCCAACCTGGCCTTGAACACCTCCAGGGAGGGAGCAGCCACAACCTCTCTGGGCAACCTATGCCAGTGCCTCACCACCCTCACTGTAAAGAACTTCCTCCTAACATCCAGTCTAAATCTCCCCTCTGCCAGTTTAAACCCATTGCCCCTCGTCCTGTCATTACAAGATCTTGTAACTAATCCCTCCCCTGTAGGTCCCCTTCAGATACTGGAAAGCTACTATAAGGTCTCCTCAAAGCCTTCTCTTCTCCAGGCTGTTGAGCCCCAACTCTTGTAGCCTGTCCTCATAGGGGAGCTGCTCCAGCCCTCTGATCATCTTTGTGGCCCTCCTCTGGACCCGCTCCAACAGTTCAATGTCCTTCCTGTGCTGGGGGCTCCAGAACTGCACACAGTACTCCAGGTGGGGTCTGATGAGAGCAAAGGGGCAGAATCCCCTCCCTTGCCCTGCTGGCCACACTGCTCTCCTCACTTTATTATAATTTCCTGCGTGCTGTATAAGCAAGATTGAGCTAATGAGCGTGCAGCCAGGAAGTCACTAAGAGAAGGTGGGACCTGGTGTGTGCTTATGTCCATTAGGAGCAGACCTCTGCTGTTCTCAGCTGATTTTCTCTTGCGCTGCTGGGGTGAAAGTAATTTAAGTAATGTGTTAGCTGCATGATGAGGAATCTTCCTGTTTAGCAGAAAGGATAAGAGAAATATGGCAAGGATGAGAGGTAATGAAACTGAAGTACTATCTGATGAGTCATCAGCAGTGATCTTCAGTAGCCTTGTGTGAAACTCAAGGAAATGCAGTTTTTTGCAGGATTCTGTGCATAGCATATGGAAATAATTTCTGTTGGCTGGAATTTCTATGCTTTGTTTTCAAAATGTGTGATTAACCTAGAGAAAAAGAGGAGAGTGAGAGAGAGAACACATTACTTTTGGAGGTCAACCAAAGACCAGTGTGAACTTCTTTGCTGAATTGCATGTTAAGAAGCAGTCAAGTGAGCTCAAGTGAGCTTAGAATTTAAAGGGAGAAGGGAGAAAAGCTAGAAGGGAAAACAGGGACAATCTGTGATGTCTCACAAAGTCAGTGGTGGAACTGGGATTAGAGCTAGAAGGTTGCATGTTTGTATTTTACATTTGACCTGAGATCTTAGTAGATACTGCTTGCAGCGTTTTTAAATCCTCTGAAGACTGATTGTACAGTTTGCTTCTCATGTTGGTTTCCATAATTAGCATAAAGCTCAAATTTTCACCAGTTTAGGGTTCTGATTTTACGTTTGTTTTTATACCCGTTGGGCTACTTGAAGTACTTTTAGTGGTACATCTTTTCAAATTCGAAGGTGTTCACAAGAGACACATCAAGCTTGCCCACTGAAACAGTAGAGGCACTTCTGTATTTATCAGGAGACACAGCTTGTAGCTGACATCATTAGAGAAGAAGACTTGGAGCCACACAGTTCCTTGTCACTAGGACCTGTCTTCTCTGGTCTAGGAGAAGTTTATGTTTGTTTAGAGGATTTAGTAAATTAGATGGTGTGATCCTTATTTTCCATCTGCCATCTGCACCAACCTCCAGCCAGTAGTATTCAGTTTTGGTATTTAAGTCACGTGAAGCATTAGCACAGAGACATTTTTGGGGTGGGCCATTTAAATCTAAGTTCTATTTCTAACAAAAATTCTGTGGCAGGACACTTTCACCCCAGGAGAATGTGAAAGGAGAAAATTGTGTATTTAATCATCTGGAAATTAGTTGAATTATACAAGTTGGGTTAAATCAATAGCAAAAGTATATCCGGTTTGATCTTACTGCATTTCCTAGCTTTTCCTTCTTGTACCTCTCTGTATTTTTAAACATAACAATAGAGAACCTCCTTGATTCTTGCTTTTTCTAAGCAGTTCTTCTGAATACTGATTTGTCTCTTTGAAAAGTTTGAAAATAAATGTTAAGGTGCTGAGACAAACTTAGATGAATACTGTTACCCCTCAGTTTAACTGAGCAATTTTAGAGCTCTGCTCTATGTAATTCCCACCAAAGCTGAACTGCTTCGTATTAGCAGAGCAATGTATTTATGGTATAAAAACATAATGAAGTGAAGCTTGCCATGTGTTTCTAGTCATGTCCTGGAAAGTTGTTTGGAATTTCCTTAAAGAACCTCTGCTGAACTGAAAAGATTTTAAAAACCAAGTTCGTAAAACTTGACTTCTCCTACAGATATGTTCTTTGTGGTCAGCAGACACAGCTCTTCTGGTTCTTCTGTTTCCTTGCTTGTTTACTTTACACTGATAACTGAGCAGCATTCATCTGAATAACTAATCCCCTTGCCATGGTTTTTTCTGCAGGCTGTATTCAGAAAGACATACCAGTGTTGTGGCGTTGCTAACAACTTAATTCTTGCTCCTGCTGGAGGAGCTCACTATCCCATGCTAGGTGCTTGTCCATGGACGTAGGGAGCATTGGTTTCCCAGAAGTAACTGTCCCTATAGTCCCAATCATCCACACCTCATCCCTGCATTTTGAGTCACTACATGCCAATTGCTTGAAAGAGAAAATGTATCTGAAAGCCTACCCCTCGTCTTGATTTTGTGGCTCTCACTACAGAACTGTGTTTAGGTGTGAAGGCTTTCTGAGGAGTCCTGGAGGGTTATGCTGTGGGCATTTGGGTCTGGGCACATGTCTGCTTGAAATAAACATCTCTGGTTGTCTGGATGGATGGTGGCTGTAAAGACACCCATGCATACAACTAGGCATGTAAGGAAGTTGTCATCCACATTCCTAGGAACCTAAACCCATTAGCAAGTTCTGGGGGATCATTCTTTTGAACATGACACTCAAATTACATATTAAGTAGATACACGTTATTTTGGATCTCATGCCAGCTGCCTGTGACAAAACTCTTTTCTGTGTGTGTGTGTGTGTGTGTGTGCGCGTGATAAAATCCAGGAATGTCTGAAGTGTTGCCAGTGACTTCACTGAGGCCAGGCTTTCCTCTTCTGTCCTTGTTTACCATTTTGTAAAAGTCATATAGTTCCTGTGCATACCTCAAGAGGAAGGATAAAGAAAGAGTCTTGAGATAAGAAAGCAGACAATAGTATGTGAGATAAGAATTGAAGGGATGGGTACAACAGAGGCAGCTGCAAAAAGCCATACTGTGATTATATCAGTAAGCTGCAGGGATATGCAATGCCATGGAAAAAAAAAAAAAGGTGGCTGAGGTATGAGGTACTAAATAGCATGATTTTCTCTGTCATTTTTCTGTTCCTTGCACCTTGAATTTAACAATGGGGATTAAGGGTTCTTCTAATTATCAGATTTTTATGTAACTTTTAAAGAGCTATTCTTTCTTGAGGCTTGGTTCCTTATGTGATTTGGTATGGATATAATCCTCAGGCCTAAGGCAAAATATGTCTTTATGTGAGTCTCACACATCAGTGATATGATGAATCCAATCTTGCTACCGTAAGCGTTCACAGGCTGATAACTGCCAAAGAAGCCTATTTTAGGGGTTCAGTATTTCCCATTTTGTGGTTCACTGAAGGGGAGGGGCATTAAAATGTCATCTGAACACTCTGCCAAGTATATGTTAAGAGTCACTTGACAGCAGGTTATTTCACCAGTTTTCTCTCAAGAGCTACAAGCTTAATGGAGACATGTACAGCAGGGCTTGGTGATAACCACCAGTTCTTCCATTCATAGGGATTTGGCGAGGTCTCATACATATAACAATTTAGAAAGGAAGCTGAAAATTGCTTGTCTCTTTGATTTTAAGACTGTTTTACTTCTGAGCATGCTTGACCTATTATTTTAAAGAACACAAGCTCTTTGTAATAGTACTTGCATTACTGTCCGCCCCGTAACCTTGAACCCACTGGGTAATCTCAACCACAGAGGCTTTTCTCATCTTCTGGGTTGTTGCAAGGTAATTTGGTGGTAGTGTTAGGTATGTTGTTGGCTTCTTTTGTTGTTGTTGTTGTTTGGTTTTGTTGGTTGTTTTTTTTTTCCAAGAGCAAGGGGATTTCCCAAATTGCAAACATCACTTCAGAATATCAAGACGTGAAATAATGTAAACAGTTAGATGCAGGTTATTCATTATACACTTACTTTGTGGTTGTAGTGAAGACAGTTACTTGCTATTTTGTGTGTAATAAGCTTGTAATTTGTTTTACTTAGCTAAATAATTGTAACATAAATCAACCTGGTAAAAGAGGATATTAGATCAGTAACTGTTAAAAGGTTATCTATAATTTTTTCATGATAAGCAGTGGTTCAGAAAGAGAATTTGATAAATATTTTTTTGCCATGGACTGAATCCAGAAATGGAATTGCAGTTTAAAATACAGGTGTGGACAGGTAGAGGACATCATGGCTATTTGACCATTTATATATAATAGGATGATGTAAACTTGAATGACCCTCACTGTTGTGAGTATTTATTATTTCACTTTGAGGAAGTTAGGAAATTCTACATATCCTCCTTCTCTTAGGTGGAAAAAATAATGCATTCTTTTTCCTCCAGGATGAAGGTCAGGGTTTGTTTTTTGTGATTTTTTGGTTTGTTTTTTTTTTTTTGTTTTTTTTGAGCTAAGTGAGGCAAATCCTGATAATCAGCAAGGTAAATGAAGGCAAGCATTTGTTTTCATTTGGTTTGTAGCCTGATTGTATACAGTACTAGTTTATTCCATAGAGGTTTTGACCATGAAGTTTCACCTCTGAAACAACATAGGAATGGTGGAACAACTAATATTCTAAACTATCATATGTAGAATTCCTGCCAGAGTTGAACCTGAGTGGATTCGATCTGCAAAAGTCTACAGGCATCTTTAAAGCGTCTAGACACAGCATAGTTTTTTGTGTTCTTCACACAGATGGGGATTTCTTTTTCTGATTTGTTCCATATCTCTTAGTATTTGGGGGGGTTGATTTGGTTTTTTTTTCCTAGCTCCTGGAATCATACTGCTATGAAAAAAAACAATTTTCATTAAAGTAGCATCTCCTATCAGTGAGAAAAGTTTGCAAATAGGTTAAATCAGGTTAAGTTTACAGTTTAGAAAATTTGAAAGGAATTGATATAACCTGACAGATAATGCTTAGAAGCAGTCTAAATTCTTGAGGGTTTGGTATTCTTCTGCATGTCTAGGATAGCCACCATTGCTTGAGAGGTGAGGTGAAAACCCACTCATGGGGTGTTAGCAGCTGTGAATGATGCTAAGGAAGAGGAAGAGGTTTGACTCTGGACTTTGAGGACTTGTCCACAGTCCTCACTTCCAAAAGGAGCCAACCATGGCTGTGTCAGCACAACATGGGTTCAGCTCTTGTGATTCCAGACATACCTTCAGGGACTGTCCTGCCGCAAACATCAGCACAGCTTCTATGTCCATGTGCAGCAAACTAGTGGGGCTTCTGGGGAAGATCCACAAACTTAAAAGGTATTCAATTACTCTCTAATGTCAGAAGGGTAATGAACTGCAGTGCCAGGACCCATGTCCTGAGGGCCAAGCAGAGTATGAGTATGGGTGAACTTCACTAAATCATTATGAGGACCAAACTATTGAAATAATTGGAGAAAAGAACTGTCTTTGGTTACCTTCAGTATTGCAGAATAATTGGCTGGCCTATTTAATATGTTTGATTGTATTCATAATGTACTTTTTGTATATTATAGTGATGGATTTACAGGGGAAGCTGCTCAGGGAATAATCATTATTCAGGCCTTTGATTTCCTCATGGCTAGAATGTGAAATATTCAGATACATCATGATATCCATGGGCATATGAACTGGCAGGTCAAAACAAATTTTAATGACAGGAAAAGATGGAAGAAAGAGTCAATTATTAGTTAAAGTTCAGCATTTGGAATGCTTCCTCAGAGGTCAAGGTTACTAAAAGTGGAAGTGGCATCTTTCATTCCAACACAGTTTCATTATTTTTTTTAATTTCATTTGTCATGTAGTATGCTATTACAGTCAGGAAAGACAGAGACCCATGTAGTTTATAAATGGGGAACTCCAGAAAGTGTATGTGATGTTTGAATTGTTTTTCACTGAAGAGTATAATTATATCACAATCACGGTGCTTCAAAGAAAAATTAGATGTTTCATTAAAAAGATGAAAAACTCTAGAAAGATATTTCCAGAAACATCTGAATATTATTTATATAACATCATAATGAAATATTTTGCTTGATTGAAACACCTTCTATCAGTAGAGGTTTTTTTAATGGTGGGTTACTTCATATAGTATGACATTTGGAAGCCAAAAGTGAGTCAAGTGTTATCTTAAAATGTTTTACTCTTTTCAGAGTTGGGTGTACTTTCTCTTGACATGGAATTTCCATCCTCTGTGGATTTCTCATTCTGAGACATGTGACTAACTGTGAGAAACTCCTCTCTGTGTATAATCTTCTTTATCAGCATACTCTTCTTGTAGAGATTTTGTTAGAGAGCAGTCTCATATCTTGTGGGAGAAAAGAGAAGCATTTGTATAAACAGCTTCCAAAAAGGTGTTGGTGTATGTTGTGATGCTAGAGAGGGATGTTGCTCTTTCAAAGAGAATTTGCCATAGCTGGATTTTTGCTTTCTGTGTGTCACACACCAGTGTATATGTGATGCATAGAGCATACTTAGTATGGCACTAGGACTTGGAGGTCTAGCTCTAACACTTTCTCTCATGGGTGTATATGAAGAGGTTCTGTTTTCTCTTTCTGGTATGAGTTTCTGCATTATTTAAGGCTTTAAAGATTAACTGTAGAGATCTCTGCAAATGGCTAATGAAGAAACTGGCACAATACTGTCTAATAATGATGATGGTGATCACAACAAGCATTGTAAAATGCTAGATTGATCCACTTAGCAATTATTGGTAAAGTTATAGAATAAGTGGATCATCGCATTTCCCAACAGCTCTGGAGTTTCATGATTCCTCCAAGTCCAGGAAAGGTTTGGTTTGTGGAGTGACTGTTTTTTCCCTTTAGTGTACACTATAGGTCAGTTTTGATAGAAAATTTCTTTGCCATTTCCTCAGAACCTCTTCTCAGATAACTAATGATGTATATTAGTTTTAAATTAACGCTATTTATTGTACTGTGCAAATTAGAGGCTTTTTGTTATGGGACAATTTCTTAATATTTACTGGTACTCCTTTCTTCAGGTGCTAGTGAAAATAGGGGATTTTTGTTACTTATTCCATCAGCAGTGGAGCCTTGTTGCTGTCAATAAGTTAAGCATATAAAGTCTCCTCACTCCTATGAGCCTAATGTATTTCAAATCCGAGGTGTGAATCATACTAAGCTATGTAAAACCTTCTTGATGAAGTAGTTTTAAGTTTGTAATACAAAAGGTTGTCCCCATTTATCTCCAAATGGCCTCTTTGTCCTCAGATTTACGTATTTCCTTGAATTAAATATGTCATTTGGTCATGTTCAGTAAGAGAATGTCTTTGAAAGACTGACCTGTGGGAACGTGATGAATAGTGACAGGAGAAAGATTTTGCCCAGCAAGAATACCAAATCATGTAGCACTGTAGTTTCACTTACTAAATATTGTCCAGGCTCTATTGTTGAACCCTATACTGCCAGTGTCACTTTGTCAGGATGTTTTCTGTCCTGTGACTAGTAGCTTCAAATGTACTCATCCATCTTCTTGTCCCATTACATTTCATGTGACTGATGTTCTGCACCCATTAAAATTGATGGGAAAGAACAAAGAAAAGAAAAATGTGCCCTTCAACTGATTATGCCTTTGAAAGAGCAAATGAGACTCTACTGCTATCTAGAGTAAACAAACTGAACAGTTATTTCTGGTTTTAGCTACATTATTTAACTTTTATTAATCCTTATTAGCAGTAGAGGCTTTGTTTTGTTATTTCAATATTACATTGACAGCAGTAAGTTTATGTCAATGTAATCTTCTTTAATTCTGTGACAATAAGTGAACATACATTTTATATGTATCAGCTGCCTCTGGTAATCTTGCCATGACATATTGCTGGTATGCCTGAATACCCTCTCAGGGAAGAATGGAGGCATGTTTGACAAGCCCAACCCCTTCCTCTAAGGAAGGACTCATGTGGCTTTGCTCAGCCATGGCTTCTGTGTGCTGCAAGAACACGTGTGTGAGATGTCACAAGGTTCCAATTGGTGATAAGTGCTTGCTCACTTTATACTAAGATCTTCAGGGCAATTAATAGGAGACTAGAAATAGAAAAACCCTTGTAGTATTGGCTTTATCTTTATTTCATGGATACAGATGGCTTCCCAAAGTGCTAGTCCAATGTTTCAGAGTTAGACGAGGGCCATTAGCCAGCTCAGTGGAAAGAAGAGATGTCCTATTTACTGACAGCCGAAGACAAAACATAGAAGAAAATCAAAAGGGAAGGCTCCTGACTGATGGGTATGTTGGAATATTTACAGCTTAGATGACAGCCTTCTTAATACAGCAGCCAGCCATTCATTCCCATCTGCGTACAGCAATAAGACTGTCATTTTTTTTTTTCTTTTTTTAAACCTGGGTTTTGACTGCGGGTACTTGTGTGCACCAAAATGCAATGTAATGGGCCACTATAGGCTCCCTGCTATTCTTGCAGAGGCTTCAGATGGTTCTGATTGCAACTGTGCACTTCCCTAGTGGTACTCATATAAATTAACATTTATTTCTTTGCATTATTGAAATATGTTCTGGATCTCTAAAGTGCTGTGGCAGGAATTTGAGTTTCTTTGTCTTAAGAAACTTTGTCTTTGTCTTAAAGTCAATGCTACATCTTGGCAATTCAGGCTTAGCTGGTACTCTGGAGTTCCCAAAGTGTGTTTGGCTTGGGGGCTAGCAAATGCTGCAGAGAACTGAGTCTTGAAAGACTGTTTCCTACACCATTATCTATCATTATTAGAGATTGCTGATAGGCTTCAAGGCCTGTTGCTTTGTCCAACGTTTTTCTGAGGCTGGAGATGGCATATTATGAAGTGGATAATATTCTTATGTTGGCAGTGAATTCACTTGGGTTATTATTTATCCATATTTTGAAGTAATTTGTTCACATTTGTAATTTGTAAGAGCAAGGAGCGTGATTAAGATTAGAATAGGCAAATAAGACCTTAAGAACCTTATTTGAGTAATTTCTCTTTGAGCTCTCCTGCTCTCATTGGTTGCTTACTTGACCTCCAGCTGAGAGTGGATTAATTATTTTAAAAGAACGTTCTTACAGATAATTAACTCCTGAAATAAGTGGAAGTTAGGCAAAAATTAAATCAGCCCTTAGTCAAGTTCCACTACACAGAACAGTTCAGGACTATTCAAGCACATTGTTACTCTTGATATCACAGGCAGTTGAACAAGTAGCCCCAAGATAAAAAGGGGCATAAACTGTATGGGGGTGTATTGCTACTCTCTTACTCCATGTTAAAATGACTTGAAGAAAAGGGACTGATGGCAGAATGTGCCCTGCGTTTTATTTAGGCAAAAGTATGCAACAGATAGCCAATGCTTTGAAATTTGCACCCATGTAATACTGATTTTTTTTCCAAAGCATGTTATCTTCGGTGGGATATGAAAAAAGTGGGGAGTGGGATAGAAAGCTAAGCTTACCCTTCTGACTTGCAATGACTGCAGCTGCTGCTGGGAATGGGTCTCGACAAGTAAATTCTATTGCCAAATGAAAACACTGCTTCATGCTATGCAGAAAGGTCATCATTAAAGTAACAGTGCTGTTAATAGTTTGACTTGAGAAGTGATAGGTCTCAACTTTCCACCTCTCTGTACCTCAGAAGAAGCTACTCTAAGCCTTGAGCTACAGACTTTCAGAAGAGCTGTTGTTCCTATATATTCAGTTTGCAAGACACTGATAATTGCTTAGCTTTTCGTTGTAGTGAGGGAGATTTAAATGCAAGAGGAGGGATGAGAAAATTGGATTTTATAAGAACACTGTAAAGTAATGGATGAGCATTTGCTCCTATCTCTTCTAACTGGATTTTCTGACCACCACTTCAATCTTTGTTCATTGGTGAAGCATAATTTTTAATTATGCTGCATGTACTTCAGCAACAATTAAAAGGTGGGAATGATTTGAGCCATTCTACATGATCTTCCACCCATCTCCTATCATTCTATGATTCTGTGACTTATTTGCAAATTCATCCACAATGAAATGCACCAATTGTACAAAGAGTTGTGAGATGACTCCTTAAGCCATTTGAAACAAAAGATCTTTTATGTATCCTATTTTTCTTCCTCTAGTAAAAGATTTTGTGTCTATGGTGTGGATTTGTCTGATGTAGTAAGTGTTGAGTTTGGACTGGCTAGCTTTCTTTCCATTCCACAGCACTTGTATAGTCTTTGGAATAATACAAATTGCACTGGCATTTCTAGCGTGTCCAGCAATGTGGAATGAAACTTCACTGTCCACAGTTAGAATACTGTGAATATTGTTCCAGTGGTAGGCATTGTTTATTTTCTAGTGGACCTCAATGTCTTTTACCTTTCTTTAAAACAAATAAACCAGTGTTGGACCAGGGAAGCTGACCTTGCCTCCCTGTACATGGTTTTTGTTCAGCCCATAGAGGAGGAAGAAAGGATCTCCCTGGCCTCTGCAGAGCAGGATGTGCCACTGGTTCCAGTAATGACAGGACATTCTCAGAGTTTTTCTTACGGGATCTGAGGGTAGAATGGGATGGGAATCTGAGGAAGAATTTTTTTCACTGTGAGCGTAACAGAACACCAGAGCAGGCTGCCTAGAGGGGTTGTGAAGTCTCCCTCTCTGAAGATGTACAAGACCCACCTAGATGCATTTCTGTGTGCTCTGGTATAGGTGATGCTACTCTGGCAGGGGGTTTGGACTGGATGATCTTTTGAGGTCACTTCCAGCCCCTAACCTTCTGTGATTCTGTGATAATCGATAAACATGGTTGCATTGGTATCATAGGCCTGTATTGGTCATTCTTTTTCTGGTAGGTAACTGTAGGCAGAGTTAAGCTAAAAATACATAGCCAAAGTTTCATATGCTGTGAGATATTTTCCCTTTGTGGTTTCAGGCATTGGTAGAAGTGTGCTTACAGGAAACAATATATAGAATTAAACCTTTCAGCAAGGACATTTCTGTAAGTGTGGTGGAGATTTGTATTTAAAGGAGGAATAAGTCACGCTTCCTATTGATTTGCTTTACATTGGGCCCATTTGGAGAACAGAGGTAGAATTCATCATCAGAGAGTATTTTCCTAGTGTGCTGCTGGGAGGACAAGGTACTATTCATTTCACATGCTTAGAAACAGGCCTGTAGTTTTTAATCTCTTTAGCATTCATAAAACACCTGACACACTGAGATCTTTGTTAAATATTTTATAGGCTGTGTAAATATATTAGGGATAATCCACTGACTAAAATTACAGAACGGCATTTTTGGTAGGACCTCTGTGAAAGTAAATTCATGGGAAATAGTTCAAATGTATGAGAAGAGCATTAATTTATATTTCCTTCACAAGCAGCTTCTAGAAAATACGTAATGCAGATAAATACAGTCATCAGAATAAGATGATGCTAAAAAGTCATAAATATGTTTACACTTGCAAGTGGCAAATGTTACAGCTTTCAGAACTGAGAGTATACTCAGGAATATTGTCCATATGCCTTTATTGGCTGACAAAGTAACGCAGCTTGTGTTACTCTAAATGAACATTCAGAGATTGGAAACTTGCCGCTGTTTGGGAATTTAGACCTTACTTGCACCTGTCTACCAAGTGTAAGCTTCTGGTTATCCTTTACAAATGTCTTAGCTTAAAGAAGTGTTTTCTTAAATTATAGATACTTGGCTGTTTTCCCATTTGCAGCTCAGTAGTTGCAGTAGTTTGTATAGTATGGACATAACAGAGTTAGATTTTCTTCAGTTTTGTGAACTGCTAGTAAAAAAAATCCCAAAGTTTAGAGATATAGTTATTTATCTAGGAATATAAGTAATTTTACAGTGCATGAAACATAATTAAATATTACTCTTTATGCCTTTCTATATGTAACTGATTGATACTGGAGAAGTGAGAAAGCAAAGTCCTCCATCACCTCTATTCAGGAATGTGCAGAGAATGTTCATTAAATTAACATTAGCTTAAGAAAAATGAAACTTCCAAGCCAATTACAGTTTTCTGTTTAGACTGAACAAAAAAAAAAAAAACAAAAAAAAAAACCCCAACAAACCACCTTTGTTATAGAGTATGTGACTTGATGAGGCAATTTCCTATAAAACTGAGAAGTTGCAAATGTCCTGCACTTGAGTGATGGTGTGCATGTGATCTTAGTTCTGCTTCATTAGCCCCTAGTGAACGAGTGGTAAATTTTTCCTATTTATATATCTTCTGCCAGGGGATCATAAACATAGCCTGACTGGTGCATGTTTGCACTGCAGGAATTTAATTTATATATTTTTTGCACCTTTGATGAATAGTTTATATTCCATTTGAATAAATTTTTCTTCTTTTCAAATATTCAGATAGGTATTAGCAGTGGTTAATTATGCACTCAGTACCTTTTGTAATAGAACTATCTGTCATTATGGCAAGCTTTTATGTTGTGTTTGAGGGATTCAGTCTTCTCAGTAACATATTGCTTTTGCAGTAAGCACTGGAACGATCAATTTTATTTTCTGCTGATTTGATAATTTTCTGCTAAAACTTAATCTTCTCTGCTATGGAGTATGTGGCTGATTGAAAGATTTTTCCCTCTGCTGATAGAATATTTAATGCTTCAGCTTTATACTTCCCACTTTTGTAAGTACGCCTTTAGATTTTTCTCCACTGTGATACATTCACTTATCCTTCTAAGGGTAAAAAATGTGTAGCTAGGTTATGTTTTCTGTGTCATCCACTAATTCAGTATACCAGGGATATAAACAACATGTCCTTTTTCCTAGGTGCTTCATCAGCAGTAGAATATACCATTAGGTAAGCCACTGAACAAGCCACAGACAGGATAAGTGTTCATAGGTTGATGAGTAGTTTGGTTTACTTGGCTTTTATTATATGAATGTAAACTGTGTTGCTGGTCTTGGACAGAGTAAGTTTAATGTGATCATATACCCCTCTGTATTGTTGCTTTTCCAGCTTCCAGGATTTTGTCTGGGATTTTTGAGGGCCCTATCGAGAGTTAGATACTGGTTACAACTGAATTTCAAGCAGTTTCAGAAATTTTCTTAGTGTTGTATAGACCCTTCAGTCTTAAACCTTGATAGATGGAACCAACAAATTTTAGGTGGAAAGTGCTATATTTGTGTTACAGCAGAACAACCTTTCCCAAAATGCTCTGCCAGACCTGTCATACTGCAACCAGCTGTAGGGTGAAGCATGTTACATCTTCAGCTCCTGGCAGATAAAGGTAGCAGCAGACATCTTGCACTTTTTTTCTGATGATGCTCTGTCAGTCCTTGATGAAGACTGTGGAAAATTGTCTAAGCTTTGGATGGCCTTACACTCAGTGGTGAATCGCAGAGTCATAGAATGATATAGGTTGGAAGAGATCTAAAAGATCATCTAGTTCCAATTTCCCTGCTATGGGAAGGAACACCTCCCACTGTATCAGGTTTCTTAAAACCCCATCCAGAGTAGTCTGAATTTTACATGGTTGGAAAAAAAAATGAGAGAGGGAAAGGAAAGAAACTGTAAATGACAGTTACTAAAAAAACGTGTCAGAGCTAACGTAGATACAACCTAAGGGATATCTTTTTTTTTTTTTTTAATTATTGTGTCTGGATTCTCTGCCACATTAGAACAGTTCTTCTAATCAAGATAAGATCATAAATGGAAACAAACTTGACAATAATAATAGATATAATGAAAGTTCAGGAACAGGAGTTCCTGATTCCTTACTATTCCTTACTATTGATTACTCATAGAATCATAGAATTGTTTAGATTAGAAACAACCTTTAAGGTCAGCAAGTCCAACTGTAAGCTTAACACTTCCAAATCCACCAGTAAACCATGTCCCTAACTGCCATGTCTACATATCTTTTAAATACCTTTAGGAATGATGTCTCAACCACTTTCCTGGGCAGCTTTTTTCAATGCTTTACAATGTTTTCACTGAAGAAGCTGTTGCCTTGTATTTGATGGAAAGTGGCTTGGTGAGCACTTTGGCCGGCACCTTGCTCTTGGGTGGATCTCGTCCATTGGGTTTTTTTATGTAGGAGAACTCTTCACCATCTTGGTCATGCAAGTCATAGCTTGTTCATCAGGTCAAGTACTCTCGTGGGATAAGATCAGCAGTGATGTTTAAGGAAATAAGTAATGGAATAGCTTGACAATTCTCCTGTGAAAGGAGAAATTTGACTGTTACCATTGCAAGGCCTCTTTCCAATGGTACATTACAAACACCACAATATAGTTCATTCCTTTTGACTTACTCTATTTAAAAAATCTTCACTTGGAATATAGGTGATTCACAGGTAAGTGTAACAGAAATCAGAATAAACCATTAATATGCTAATAATTTTAATTACTTACTGATAAGCACTCTTTCTCTATTAATGCAAAACAAGTAAGATTCAGGAGAGTGATAAAGCTCATGAAAATGGGAAAGAGCAGATGACCAGAAGCATGAGAAGTTCTAGTGAAAACCATCTCTCTCATGGTGTTAAATATCTGTTATTTTCTTTGTCATATTTATTAATGCCTAATATTCTGTTCCTCTTTAGTCTTTGATTTCTACAAATCTTTGCATACTCTCCTTTTTCAGGAAAAAAAAAACAACAAAAACTACTGGAACCTCGTATTTAGTTCATAAAGTATCTATAGGTACATTGCTCAAATTCTAAAAGTATTACCAATGTCTGTTACTCTAATCATAGCATCCAAGCACCTATCACTCTAATCACAATCACTGATCTGAGACAAGGAAATAAAAAAGTATACAGAAAGGTTCTGCTCAAGGTCACACGGAATGCCAAGAACATGAAATTGGAACTCCCCCAGCCCCTGCTGAAGGTAAACAGAAAAAATATGATTGGAGTTGTTTGGGGATTGTGCCTCATGATGTTACAGCAGTTCTGCGGATACAGAAAATATCTGTTGCTTATGTTGTCATGGTAGGGTAGGTTCATGTGTAAAAATAATTATGCTTAGATCAGCATATTTTCAGGCTAACAATCAACTGCTGATTATCTGCTGATTCTTGCAAAACAGAAAATCTGTTCTTATACAAACATTAATTATGGAATACCTGACAGAATCATTCCAAACTAGTTTAATTAAACACAGTTTTTATACACTGTTTAATTGCATTTTACACTGAAGAAAGATCCACACCAGTCCTTCTACTAAAGCTCTTTTTACATCTTTACATTTATTTCAGAGGTTAAACTAACTGGATTGTCCTGAAGTTTTTGCCATTGTGGTAGACATTTTTTTTAGTAGTTTCCCAACCTCTATTAATTACCATATGAGGATGAGCCTCCTGTATCACATCAAATGCATTGCATCTATTACATCCAATAAAATCTGTGTGCGGCGGTTATTGATGGGGCCTCAACCATCCCAGTTTTATTAAGACCATTTTTACACCTAGCTTACAAGCTAACAGTGCCATTATCTCTCCCCAAAATCCCTTGGCAGTTAGTACCGCCAGCAGCAGTAGAATTACAGAGGGATTAATCTCTGGCTCCAGTCCCCAAAAGCTTTTCTCTGGAGGTACAGAATGATATGTTGAACTGTGTTAAGCAGTGAAAGATTTAATGAAAAAAAAAAGCCCTGAATGCCTGCCTGTATCAGAGTCAGCGTCTGTCCCTTTCCAAACTTGTCAATACCGTTTTCTGTCTGTGCAGGCCTGCTGGGCTGCTGAGATTCGCACGATGGCTTGGGCTGTTTTGTTGCAGTAGTTTTTAAAAGCCTGACCCTGCAGAACGCTGGTTGGAACAGTCAATTTCTGAGGAAAATAAGGAGACAGGGTAGAAGAAGGGAATTACAGATCTCTCAAGAGTCCCTTTCATTGTAAATCATTCTTCCAGCTGTGGGAGACTGTTTGGCATGGTGAGCAGAGCAGGGGAAGACAGATCGCATGGATGAGGACAAAGAGCGACACTGGGCACAAAAGGGGGAGGGGGAGGAGAGGGGTTGCAGTGATTTGGCAGGTCACTCCCGTGGCACCCTGCTCCGCCTGATAAGGGTAGGTTTTGCAGCAGGGATGCTGCCATGGACACACCTCTGTGCACATGCAGAGGCAATGGGGTTTGGGGAAGGAATGATAAGGAACACAATGAATAACTAACAAAGCTCATTTGATGAATGCAGTCATTTGCATTACAGTGCCAAATAGCGTTGCTCCTTGTGGCTGAGTGTCATATACAGCTACAAATATTATTAGTGTGGTTTCAATGACATCCAAGGGTGACAGTAGACTGTATGGGAGAAGAGGTTATTAGGAAGTTTCATATTTTGCAGAAGGAAGCCTAGAGAATAGTGAGCATCCCTCACTTTTGTTTGGTTTAGGAAAGTTGTGGCAGGATTGCTAAACTAGACTTGAGTTTTGGAGGGTATATACAAGTAAAAGAAAATTACAAGACAGTGTAAAAGAAAAATGCAAGACAGAGTTGACATCATAGTGTATAGCATGTCTTCTTTGCATTTTGTGACTAGCTTTTTTTTTCAAATGCCAGAGAAAATGTGTGGTAATCAATGATAGTTTCTACGCATAAGTAATGCTTGTAGGTGCAGTATCTACCCATCAGCAGAGCAATCCACCTGACATTCTTCAAGTGGCAGTATAGCGTTAGCACCAATCAAAGATTTCCTTGTGTCTGGTTTTTTGTTTTGTTTTCACTTTCATTCATGATATTTTCCACTTAAATATAAATGAGTGTATTTTCATGCCTCATTCCCTAGGATTAAAAAAGTAATAATGTTACTTTTAATGGCAGAGAGAGATTGTACAGGTGAAGTATATTTCAGTCTTCAGGCTAGCACAAGCAACAAAGATAAAAATCCATGATCCAGAGACAAATGCAGGCATTAATGCCAACTCAAGATGTGATCTACCACCAGATCCTTGATCTGTATAATCTTTCTTTGTAATGCAAAAAAACACAAGACACACAGGACATGTGCAGTTTATCTGAATGTTAGTTGCAGATTTAGCATACATTTACAGTGCTTGGCCTTGATCCTCAGACACAGAAACCAAGAAGAGTCTTGATTTAATAAATGACTTTTGTTGCCTAGTGTTTATTTCCCTGGTCATTTTTATTTTGGACATTAAGTGGCTTGAATTCATGCGTATTGTGCTTTTTATGTGCTCATGATTCGTACGTGTTTATATGTTCTGTATTTCCACTAGCCAATAATAGCTAATGGCAGTATAAAAAATGTATGTGCTAAGTGTCAGAAGGTGGAAAGGTGGCAAAGCACCCTTGTAACTCTTGTAAGAGGGCTTTCATCTCTTGCTCTGTGTGGGGGTACTATGGTGACACGTGTTTGGGATACTAAGGAAGTACTGGAATACTTTGGAGAGTACTCCAAAGAGAAATTGAGAACCATGCTTAAAAGGAGGTCTTAAACCTAAGAAGATTTGAGGTTTCATCATTCCTTAAAACCGGCAGAGCTGGTTCCCAGCATATAAAATGGGACTATGTTTGCACAGCCAAGGCTCCTGTTAGCAAAGACCCCATCAAACTGTGGGCATCCTACAGCAATGACCAATCCTTCACTGACTTAATCTACATGATGATTTTCTGATTCAGGTTTGTTATTGCTGCTATCAAAACTTGTGATTTTCTTCACTTCTCTTGCAGTTGTGAGATAAAGATATAGAAGAGTGAGGGAATTTGGAGGTTTGCAGAGTTTGGTTTGTTGGGATTTTTTTTTTTTTTTTTTTTTTGCAATGGGCATGTAGATTATGTTCTGCATGTTCAGTTCATATAATGTTCGGTTAATAAAAATCCAAACTAAATCAGTTTTGGAGTTTGGTAAGCATTTGGTCAGCCTACAGAAATACTTAGAAGAGGCAATAGCTATAGGATGTCATTATCTTGTAAAAGAAATTAGAAATCTCTGTAAGAAAGCAGAATATTCTTTAAGCCACTGTTTTGTAACACTTTTATGCCTTCAGATTTTTGCATCTTGTGTATGCTTTTTCCAGTGACTATGCTTTTTCATGCCTGACTAGGAGCACAAGTAGTAAATAATAAGCAATCAGAAGAATCTGAGCTATCCCAAACCTTTAAAAAAACCTTTTGACTTTGACATAGTTCAGCAAAATGTTCAATTGTCAGAAATATTTCTGTTTACAAGCTGACCAGTTTCTGTTTCCAGAGGTAATAAACAGAACTTCTTAATTGACAAAACATTTTCTCTACTGAGACACCAACTTTTCAATCCATTGCAGTGTCAGAGGGTTATTGGCTAGAGTCTGAGGAGCCTTACTTCTAGCTGCCATTATTCATGTGAACTGTGACATGTTGTATACTTGCTGCCTTTAAAAGCCTGCAGTGTCTTTAGATTTATTTCCAGTTAAATAAATACAATTATGCATGATTTCTGAAAGTACACTCAGAGCTAGGAAGTTTGCCCTCAAAGAGGAAAGAGTATGTATTTAAAGCATTATTTGCTACATAGGATCAATTAATTTATCTGAAGAGGCTTCAGATAAATGGCCTCTGAACCTGCTGGTTAGATCACTGGGGAGGAAATCCCAGTTATGCACTGGCTTGGTGCAGTGGGGCTGTGATTTCTGACAGGGACTCCTACTGTCTCCAAACTGTGAAGCAACAAAGCTGTGAGATATCTGAACAGCATGTCACCTTTTTCCTTCCTTTGCTGTAACTTACTCACAGACTTTACTGGGGCTGTCCTGAACCTTAAAATGCCAAATGCATAGAGACAGTTTTTCATTTTGGAGATTTATTGAGCCGTAACTGGTTTACAGTATTTTTGCAAATAAAAGATCATTCTTACAGTTTTCCAAGGTACTGGAGGGTAATCCATTGTCACTACCTTCAGTTTTTGTCCTCACCTCTCTGTAAGGTTCCTTTTGTAGTTTAGTCTATTGCCAATGTCAAACTAAAATTGAGGCATTCTTGCTTGTTAATATATTATGAATACACTGCACCACCAACAGAGCTTAATCTCTCATATTGACTCCTAGTCATCTTTCAAAAGTGTACAGAAAGCGAAAATGGGCCACTTGAAACATTTTAAACTGATTGGAAAAAATCTTTTTTTCTCCTTATCCTTGCAGCTCCCTGGTTAAAATTGTGTAGACTGCTGAGCTAAATATGGAAGCACAGAGCGTTGTTCAGATGACCACCCGTCACTTTGTGCTTACTGATAGGCTTCAAAGGAGAGTGCTGTGTGACTGACAGATGCAAAGCAGCACATGCTCTGCTTTAAATTTGGTATTGTCAAAATAGTGAAGTACTCTTGGAGCGTTATTACTAAGGATGTGTAGCATGGCTCAGTGAGTCAAGCTTTGTAATTTATGTGAAGGGAAAAACAGGGGAGGGAGAAAGAGAAAATAAGTATGCAAATTAAAAAAGACTTCAGCTGTAGAACTGAAGTCACACCTAAGGACTGACATGAAAGTAGAGCTCAAGAGACTTGTTATCCTTAAGGAGTGGAAAGGTCTATTTTTTTAAAGGTACGTATAGGAGAATCTCTTCTCCAATCCTGTGAAGACTAATACAATAAATAATATGCTTAAACTGCAGCAGTGTAGATTTGGATTTGAGTCCAAGAAAAGCCTTACAATAGTATGAAGGGATGGCTTGGAGTAGCTAGTAGGTGATAGTAGCAGGTTTTGAGAACAGATTAAATAAACTCCTCTCAGGTAAATCCTTGAGACAGGGATCAACTGAAATCTGTCTACCACCTGTTTTTCAATGGTTTTACATTATGTGCGTATGCTGTACTTGTGTATGTGTGAGGAAGGAGAGGAAAAAGAGATGATGATTTTCAGCTCATGGGGAACTTGCAAAACATTCCTCCATTCTCTTACCTATTTCTGCAATTACACATATTAAAGTAGCAAAGGAAGAAATAGACTATTTCCTAAATTTTAGTGAAAGGTGCATTTTCATTTTGGCATTCCGTAAAGCAACGTAGAAGCATGACAATGAAAAGTGCAGTGTTATATCACTTGGAGGTAGAAAGGGCATTGGAAAGTAGTAAATATGTGGCTTAATTTATATTATGCTTATTCAACCTGAGCAGCAGATTCTTCTAATAGGGCAGAGCTTGATGATTCTGTTTTTTGTCTGCTCGTGGTCTAGAGCTATTGATAAGCAGGGGGAGGGACCAAATCCCAAACAGTCCCATTCCATGGCTCATAAGAAGCTATGTGATTTTCTCCAGCATGCTATAGCTACCCTGCTTGCCTGAGAGCACCCACCCATTATCTGAGGCAGGGAGCAAACACATTGTGACCTTACAAAAGGCAACTCCATATGCTTCCTGTCTGAAGCTTGGCTAAGAGCATTTGGCCGTAGGTTTTCTATGTCAGGATTATCCTACTCATCCATGAGCAACGTGTTGTTTAATAAGAGTTTGGTTTGTCAGAAAAGAGGAGTGCCAGTTAATCATTTTGCAGTCACAGAATCACAAAATCATGGAATGTTAGAGACTGGAAGGGACCTCAAGACATCATTGAGTCCAACCCCCCCTGCCAAAGCAGGATCACCTAGGGTAGTCCGCACAGGAGTGCATCCAGATGGGTTTTGAAAATCTCTAGAGAAGGAGACCACAATCTCTCTGGGCAGCCTGTTCCAGTGCCCCATCATCCTCACTGTGAAGAAGTTTCTCCTCATGTTGAGGGGAAACCTTTTATGTTCAAGTTTGTCTCTATTGTTACTTGTCTTACTACTGTGCTCCACTGAAAAGACATCCTCACCCATTTAACACCCATCCCTCAAATATTTATGGATGTTAATCAGATCCCCTCTCAGTCCTCTTTTCTCAAGACTAAACAGCCCCAGGTCTCTCAGTCTCTCTTCATAGAGCGGGTGCTCAAGTCCCCTCATCATCCTTGTGGCTCTCTGTTGGACCCTGTCTAGCAGATCCCTGTCTGTCTCGAACTGGGGAGCCCAAAACTGGACACAATACAGTTATTGTAGCCTGTCAGTAGTCTGTATTTTTTGGGGGAACAGAATCCATTAATAAAGTCGCACATTTAAGGAGGACTCTTCTCCCTGTCAGTGGATCACAGCTATGAAGTTTCTGTGATCATTGTACAGCTGTAAATTACTATTTTTTTTATGTAGCAGCTGATTGGGATCTCTCTTACAACTGTTTTAAACAAATAGATCTTCTGTTTTTTCAAAATATTTTACATATGGTAGTTTTATCTCCACCTACTGGGTATCATTTATTCCTTTGCACAAGTGAGTACATTAATGATGTTTGTTTGAAGGGAGGATAACAGTCTAACTGCTTGTCTTATTAGCCCACTGGAAATAATGGAAGACTAAAGAACCGAATTGTCATTTAGCTGCTATAGCCCTGGGTGTATATAGAGCATGGCATAGCAGAGTGAAATAATTTATTAACTCCTTAACAACTTATATTTAATCAGTTTTCTGGTGCTTCAGACTTTGCAATCAATAAACACCTTTTACTTACTTGCCCTTAATTAGCGTGTGTTTGTTGAGATGGGCTGATTTGTTTGCTCCAAATGGTATGTGGTAGTGAATTCTTTACATCATTAAACGACACAGTTGTGACTTTTTGTCAGGGCACCCCTGTAAGAAGAAACAAAATGAATCTGCTTGACATGGATCCACTGATTTTTTTTATTTTCTAAACCAGTGAGTGAATTATTAGGACTAATTTTTGCAAGGGAGAAATATCTTGTAATAAGGGAAGGTTCATGAGTATCAATGTAGCTTTGTTTCTCCCCATTTATAATTAAGAAAAACTGGTGTATTGGTTCAGTCATCTGTTCCTACAGAAAGCTTTTCATAGGTGTAGTTTCTTAAGGTAGTGCCTATGTTAGCATCAGAAATTCTGCCTGCTGAGGCCTAAGAGATGGTTCCTTATTTGGACCAGGCAAAATCATGTGATAAAAGCACACATGAGCAGACTGATCCCTTACCAAGATATAATTATGTAATTTCAGTCAAATGTGAAACAGATGCCCTTCTGCTTCCCTATTGGTGAAGCTATTTGGTACTCCTCTAGTATTACACTGATACCAGGCAGGAAGGCCCTTTTTATTCCCCACTGAATCACACACCTTGGGTGCTAATTTGGTCCCAGGAACCAAAGAGGAGTTTACAGCACACACATATGCACCTCTCCCCACAGGTGAGCTGGCTGCCATGAGAAAGAGTATGCATTTGTTTATGTCAGTAGTGTATGAGAGGGGAATTGACAAGCAGGAGCACCTTAATGGCTTCAAACTACCTGTTAATGATCCTGGTGTTGGTGCCTGCCTGGCAGCCTCAGTCTCCAATTAAGCATCTGCTGAAGCTGGAAGCAGGGCTTCCTAATTGGAAAGAAACAGATTCAAAGCAGGTTGCATTTTCTGCCAAGAGAGATTTATCAGCGAAGCCATGCCTTAATCCATTGTATCTCCTTTCCCACCCCCATCTGACTTTTCTCTCCATGTTCCCCACCGCCACAGGCACAGCCCTAGAGCAGAGCAGGTAGTGGATGGATGCTCAGCACCTTGGGGAAATTTGGTTCTCCCCTAACCTCTCTCTGACCTGGGGCCCAATGATGGATGTTATCCTAATTGATGACTTTTCTTCCCCCAGCTCCTCCACGGCATGCATACTCCCATTAAGATATATTGTCTAGTACACATTCAGGAGATCTGTTTCCAGCTATCTTTTACATAGAACTGATTGTTTAATTGCAGATTAAAGATTAATGCAAGTATAATGATTCCATGAGGACACTTCAGACAAAAGCATCCTGCATCAGGCAGCCTGCATCCATTTTTCAATTTGGCCATAAATTTGGCTGGGAATTAAATAGTAAGTAGCCGTGATTGCAACACTGGTCTCTGAAGGCACTCACGGGAATGAAAATAAATGAACAGGCTCTCACACAAAACATGTTTCATTATGGTCATTAGTGGACGGATCCTCAGCAGGGACCGAAGGTGAAATTGTCTACAAGAAATGTTGGCACATGTCTGACGAAAATTAAATAGTGAAGGAGTATAAAAATGTTCATGTCACAGATTCTACAGATGACAAACTTACTTTCTCTGAGCTGTGGACATAGGTTGCAGGAGGTGCAGACATGGAGAGACCCCTGGTATGGATTCCAGCCTAGCTGTATCTTATCTTTTATGGAGTATGAGCATATTGGGAGAAACGTTTATGTATGTCATGAATGCATAATGTGTATGTTATTTATGTACCAGGAGTTTCTATGATTCATTACCCTGGTGATTTTGATGAATTATTAAGGTATTGCTTTCTATTATTTTTTCAGGTAAGGGTCCTTTTGTTTTCCTTAAAATACCCAGCTGGCTGGTAAGTTGTTTATTTCTATTAATTTCTCTTTCTATTCTGTGATGTGCTGTGAACAGAATCATAGACTATTTAGGTTGGAGGGGACAACTGGAGGCTGCTGGATCCAGACCCCTCCCAGAGAGGTTTTGTGCAGGTTGCTCAAGGCTCTCTCCAAGGATGAAGAGTACACAGCCTCACAGGGGAACCTGTCTCATTGTCTTACCACCGTTGTGGCAAAGCATTTTTCATGATGTCTAAGTGGGATTTCCCTTGTTTTGACTTTGATCCATGGGCTGCCATGGTGCTGCTGGACATCGCTGGGAGCAGCCTGGCCTTGTTCTCTCTGTACCTCCTCGTGAGGTTGTCAGTGGCATCAGTAAGGTCACCCTTAGCCTTCTCACAGTGTTGGAACCTGTCTTATGAGATGGATCTGAGTTTCAGGCTTCTGGACATAGAATATGGTACTGAAGATACCAATTATTTCAGATCATTTTGATTGAAACAGCTTTCTGGGGACTTTCCAATGTCTTATGTAGCCTTCAGAAATCTTAGCAGCAGCCACTAATTTGGAGTGATAAACCCTCCTATTTCTTTTGTGTAAATAGAATTTTCAGTATAATTGTTGCTACTTTGAGACTAACTAGCAAACCTAAATTTAAGATTGTGCTTCTTCTGAAAAAGCAGTGTGTTATGATGAAATATTCCTTTTTTTTTCTTTTTTTTTTTTCCAAGTGACTAAGTGACTAAAGGAAGCCATTTGGGATTTACTGAAATGTAACCAAAGGAATCCATCTGGGGATTACTGAAGTGTGTTTGACTCATCTTAGCAGACTTTCAGTGCAACTAGAATAAAAGTGGTGACATCTTTAAAGATATCACTACTTTTAGGTTTTTAGTTTTGTTTTTTTTCCATGAGTTGAAGATTCAGGAGAAATTATTTTAAAATAACATCCAGTTTGCTTTGGTATTTAGCAGCTATTTTACCTTTTGTTGCATTTTTGAAGTTGTGTGTGTTTCTATAACTCATTAAAGTTACAGTCTCAAAAATGAAGAGCTGTTTTGACATCAATAGTAAGTTACAGAATGAGGGGAAGATAAATAATACGAAGGAAATTTTACTGTCTCATTGTCAGTCTGTGGTCCTCTTTCTGTTGTTTTGTTTCTTTTATTCTGTTCTTTGGGGTTTTTTGTTTGTTTGTTTGTTTATAGTATTTTTAATATACTGATAGGCAAACTTTTGGTTATGTATGCATTTATACAAAGACAGGACAGCAATTTCCTGATAAATCTACCACATTTTATAGCTGTTAATGTTATAATAATTCTCATCTGTGTTTCTTTCAAAACATGTCAGTGATATCTACCTGCACAGACATCGAGGCATGGATGTCCCTGTGTGTGCATGGGAATGCAGATACTTTGGTGTAGTAGTGTCTGAGTGACAATGCAAGCACTTACGTTTTTGCTGAACTCCCTGAGAATAGCATAAAACTGAAGGTGGTTGTAGCCACCCAGTGTTACTATCTGTACTATCAAGAGAGAAGCATGCTTCATTTGTTTTCATAGAGATCTCCTTGCCAAGCCCCTTCCTACCTGCCCAGCCACATCCCTTGTTTTAAGGCTTTCCACTTATCCTGCTCTTAGCAGACTGGACTGTTCCTCTCTGCAGGATGCTCCAACATACAAATCCTTACCTTTCAAAAGGACCACTTACCTGAAGCTGCATCTGCTTAACCAGCTCATACAGATCAACTTGGATACAGAGGTGATGATCATGACTAGGATAGAGCAGGAAAATTGCACTACCCAGTACTCCCTCAAAACCCTTCAAGGACTGGGCAAGGAGCAGTGAGAATGTCTGTCTCAGTGCTGGGAAAGGCTTCTGTTACAATTTTGCTCGTTTTGGTGAAGGTTTGATTTCAAGTTTTCTTGTATTTTTGTATTCCCAGCACCCTTGGAGTTGTCTTCTCTTGGCACTGGCAGTCACGGTATTAACAGCTCTAACACCAATACATCTGGTTCTTGCACTAGCAGAACAAGTAGTGAATCAGTCACACTTGCCTAAACGTTTATTGAGACTGCCACATACAAATTTACTCTGAGTTTTAAAATGCTTTAAAGTCCAGGAGGCGTTATGTTACTTTTGTAAGAACAAAGTCCTTGAAACATCTAGGAGGGCTGTGCAATTAGAGCAGTTTCTGTGACAAAGACATGTGGATACTGCTCTTCTGCTATAAACTGTAGAAACCTTCACAACAATGCATGCAACAATAAAGACTCTGAACTGCGATCTACACTGGCACATATTTGAAAACTCAGAGGTAATGCACAGTAAAGAGTGTCTTGTTCTGAAGAGACTGGTATGTTCTTGAAAGTATCTGATGCAGTCTGAGCCTAGGTTATGCTCTGAAGAAAATGAAATAAACAGTAAATTGCAAATGAAAATACTGTGATGAGTTTCTAAGAGAAATGTGCCTGGAGAAATGAGAGAGTTTTGACTTTCTCTAGATTTGGATAATGCTGGTCTTCACATACTGAGACCTAATATGGGTTGAGGTGGAATGGGAATGATGAGTCCTTCTGAGTTCATATCAGTTTTTATTTCAGGCATTTCAGGCATTCACCAACTCACTCCCAATCAACCAGGCTTTGTAACTAGAAATTAGAAAGCCAGGTATTTAATCTGGAACACTAGCTTTTGCCCTTGATGCCCTACACATTCCCTTCTTCTATATACAGATGATGCTTGAATAAAACTTGAAGGACCATCTAGGTCTTCTCCAAATCTGATGGCTTATTCAGTGTTTGGAAGTCAGCTTTTTTAGTGAAGTAAAGCAGCAGGCAAAGAAAACTCTCCTCTAATACACGGAGAAGTAATACCCTATGTCATGAAGAACAGGGCCTAGATCCAGTAAACTATTTAGGATCTCGAGTATTTTTTTAACTCTGTATTTTCCATTTCTTTAAGAAATGGAGAGCCTTTAAGCCAGATCCAAGCATTTTCCTTCTGTGGAAGGAATAAAGGGTCTGTTTGCTAAATAAAATACAATGAAATGTAGGAAGTCTTGTGAAATCAGAAGCAGATTAATGTTGATGTATAAAGCTCAGTAAAGCTATAGTTTCTCAGGTGCTGTGTGACCTACCTTACCTAATCAATGCAATTCATTTCTTTGTACTATTCACTTGTCTTTGCTGAATTAGAGCACACTGATGCATATTGCTAGGTAACATCACTACATTTTTCAGAGATTCTTTGTTCATCGAAATTGTTGGAATAAAATGCTTTAAAAGGAACAAAAAGGTTAACATACTTGCCAATTTGTTTTAGTGAACTTATTCAGGTATGTGATAGGATAAACTCACTAGCAATCTTTGTTTTGGCAGCTGAGATAACAACATATGAGGAGGTGCTCTTTTCTCTTCAAAAGACACCAGATCTATTGGTTTTTAGAAGGTAGCCTTACCAGAAACAAGTTTGTGCTATACTTCTGGTAGTGAACTCAGAAAGAAGAGGTGAGAAAGAGAATATTAGGCGTGCTGTATTTGTCTGTGTGATTTACTATAAGGTTTTAATGATTCATAGTTGTTAGTAATCTGTAATTGACCAATAATTCAAGTATCTTAGGGCATGGGCTGTTCCAGTAAGTGTCTATGCCTTTAGAACAATCACCTTGTATAGATGTGCAAATACAACTCTGATAAGGACTGTTTGCATGGAAGTGCTTGTACTTCATGAACAGTGATGCTGTACTTAGTGATAACTCTGGTGATGCATATGCTGGGTGAGCTGTTAGCACTGTGAGGAATGCATCTGTCTTGTTTCATAGAGAACACAAGACTGGCTGAACTAGCTTTAGAAACATAAGTACTCTTTCTCATCTGCCTATTTCTTCAAGAAGCTGGCTTGAATTATCCTGGGTGAGCTTTCTATTATTATTAGAATATTTCTTTTGTACTGAGCCAACGGTGAGATGTTATAGAGAGTGCCATCAATCATAGCCCAGCATTACTTCAAGATAATTTACTTAGTATGGATTATTAAAGAAAGATTAAGGTGTTAAAATAGTTTATTTTGTATTAATAGCACACCTGAAAGATGTGGTCATTCCAAGGTGCTCCCATAGGCTATTTATATGAAACAAATTAACTCCACAAGTAGTATATCCATTACAATTGAATATCTGGAGGTACAGAGGTCATGAAGAGAGTTCCTTGGGCAAGACTGGGGTGTTAGCTTGAGGAGGAGACTGAGTCAGGACACAAAGATGCATAAAAGGAAATATGAAAAAGGCGTGAAACGGAAACAGCTGCAGTTACTCCAATTCTTGGAATCAGTATATGCAAGGGGAAATATAAAGAGAACTAAGGAGAGAAGCTGCATTTTTGCAGCAGGAGACACACCATTAGCAGTCCTGCTTGTGAGAGCTCTGCAGTGTGGGAGAGAAAGAGAACAGCCCAACAACCTGTTCACTTTAACTGTTGGTCAAATCTTTCCAAGCAGGCTATTCTCTCAGCAGCAGCCCTTGTGGTCTGCAGGAACCAAAGGAAACATGTTTTTTATTCGTGTCATTAAGAATATACTGACAAGTCCTCGAGAAGCCATGGAATGAGTAGGAGTAGCTAAAAGATTGGCTGTCCTAAGAGACCGTGGCAGGGTATAAACATAAACATTTAAATGGGGTGTTTTCCTACAAAGTCCTCTAGCAGTGGTTTTGTCCCAGATATGTGTCTCCCTTACTGCTCTAAAGACTTTCTCAAGATGCAGGAAGCAGAACATGACTCCGGTCTGGAATTGGTGTTGCTCAGGCATTGCTAAGAGCAAACTCCCTCTTCACATCCAAGTTTGCCATGATCTCTCGGTCCAGTAAATTCCCCTTGTGATGCATGCAATCTCAGAGAAAGACTGGGGAGGCAGGTTAACCACTCCAGGAATGCCTTTGTGAGACTTCTGGCAGTTTTTAATTTATCATGTGCTGTGTGTAATCAAAACAGAAATTGCTCAGATGCTGAAAGATTGTTACCTGATGAAATTGTGACAGGAAATACTTCTAGATCTGATCCGGTGTTTGCAGGGTGTGAGGGAGAGAAATCTGTTCTTGTGGGGTCTTTTATTCACTCTGCTTTCGTGAGCTGGGACAATCTGTCTCTGTGCTTTTTTAATTAATGTGATGTCAACAGCGATAATGTGTTAAATAATATAGAATGAGTTGTAAACAAAGCAGGATTTGAATCTTCCAAATATACCACAATCAAAATTAATTGGCCAATCTCAGGGGAAATTGTAGTGCTGAACCTTCTTCTTGTGCTTTGTTTCCTGTTTTATGAACAGTGAATTAGTTCCAGTATTGCTGTCTCGCTTTGAGAAATAGCTCACCCTCTTGATCAAAAAAGAGGAAGAAAAAAAAAAAGAAACAAAACCCTTTGTGGCTGTTGGGAGCATAAAGTCAGATCCTGAGCTCAGTATGTCTGAAGCAAAGCTGAAAGAGGTCCTGTTTGAACAGTGACAGTATGCGAGTTAAATCATTTAAAGTAGTGGAAGGTGATCTGCATCTAATTAGCAAAATATAAGTGAAAGTAAGATTACCTAAACTAAAATTTCTGGTGGCTTGCTAGTGAAGCTATTTTTATTTTATTATATTCTTGCTGTTTGTTTGGGGTTTTGGTTTTGGTTGGTTTGGTTGGTTGTTTTTTGTTTTTTTTTTTTAAATTATATATTTCCCTCTTCATGAGGGCTGATGCCCAGTTACCCAGTAGATAAAATACTAGGTCATTGCAGTCAGCAGCCAAGCTGTCACAAAATGAATCAATCTTGAATGGTATTCATTTACTTTTCTTCATCCATGTGCCTGGACTTGGAAAAAACAGGGTAAGAAACAAGCACCTTCATCTGACCTCTTCCTTAACAGATAAAATGGATCAGATTCATTGGCTTAAAGCTGCCCTTTTTCCTACTGTGACTTCAAAGGAAACCTGCAGCCACTACAAATATAGCTTCAGATATCTAAAAGGCAGGTTGGTGATGCTACTTCACTTTTCTATTGTAGTGTAAACCTGTGGTTTAATAAACCTGGCAGTCCTCCCAGGCAAGACAGACACAGTAGCCTGAAGAAATATCCTTCCCCTCCACACCTCTTCTATGCTTATTTATTTGACCTAAAAACTGCTATTGCCTTAATTACAAGCACTGAGATCTAGCCTTGTGTTGAAGTGTTCATCTGCTTTTCTACCAGCACAGGCACATTTAGCCTCTGTTTATTATGATGTATTTCTGGTTTGCTGCTCTGAAGCAGCTGCAGAGAAGAAAGGAGAATTGGCAAGTTTCTGTTGTATTTTACATTAATCTGGTGGTTTATCCACCCTGACTGTCATTGGAGAAAAAAAAAAGTTGTATAGGCTCCTGAAGTCTTCAGAGGGAAAAAGAAGGCATTCCTTCATTTAATTGTTTTCCTTTCATTCATATGAACTATGATTTTTACTGTGGAGCAGTAGACATTCTGCAAAATTGGTCCAAAAGGTGAATGAGACCTCAAACAAAGGAAATATGAAAACCCTCTGCATCGGTGTTTTTTTCTGTATGTTTGGTGTTCTTCAGATTCCTGCTGTGCCTCAGGCTTGCAAAAGAGTTCAGAAACCCTAACACCTCACTTTCTTAGGTAACAGTGAAAGCAACAAAAAGCCATTTTTTTTTTCTTTTGAGAGTTTAGAACTGATGTATGACATGCTGTTCCTTTGCAAAAGTACGCAGAATATTAAGATACTCCCATTATCAGTGCTTAGCCTCAAGCTTTCTTTAATGATCCTACCACATCTTGTAAGAACTAGAACTAAATTGAGTATGTTACTTCAGTAGGTAGCTACAGAGTGACAATTAATGGTTCTTGTCAACGTCCTGTGCAGTCAGTATCCATGAATTATGACATCTAACCACTAGCCTTTTTAATCTCCACTAAAGGTTTCCAGGTTCCTTATTAAAGCATCAATCTGTGGCTCTGATGTGTCCCCTCTAAAGGAAAAATAAACAACTAATCAAGTAGACAGTGTTCTTTGTGTTTTAATTCAAAGGCTGCTGTAGTACATATATTGCATTTATATGCTAATATCAGTTCATCAGATATTTAGACGTGTATTCTTTTCATCTGTATTTTGTGTCCTCATTATTGTGTCAGTCTGCTGTTGAACCTTCCCCTGTTCTCCATTCAGAGAAAGTGGCTAATACAGTCAGCTAAGTAGATTAAAGAGTTGTGGAGATAGGAAGTGAATCCTGCTGTTCTTGTTTTATTCACCAATAAAAGTCATGCAACTTTAAAAAAAAAGAATGAATTGAAGTAACGTAACTCTTAACAATGATGTGAGCAGCAAAAAGAGCTTAGAAGTGATCCATAACAAGAATGAACAAGCTTTGCCTTTCTCCACAGGTTTTCCTTTTTAATGTTATATATCTGATCGTAGTGCTTTGTCTGATTTAGAGAACTATAGATGTTCTTGAAACTTGTTAGAATGAAGAGCAGAGACACATTTATTCACGACTTGGTTTGAAGAAGCAAGGCTAGCAGTATGTTTCCCATCATGAGTAGCTTGTCATTCTTTTTTGATGTATACTTTCCCTGCATTTTAGCTTGTGGTTCTTTCATTTTCTATCTAAATGTTACCACCTGGACCAGTTCACATCAGCCAACCTTCTGGTTTACAACACTGAGCCAAGGGTTGCAATGTGATTCAATACAATATGTTGGCCAGGTTATTGCCACCAGGACACAGTGGCAGAAGCTGGAAGCAGATCTTCCTCTAATGTGGTGTGCCCTGTATTTAGAGGTTTACATTGTCTTGATCAAAGTTCTGTTATGGAAGGTTTGAAGTGTGGGATATTTATCATGATTTACCCAAGTCTCTTCTGGACTGAAAAATGGGCTTACTGTAGCCCTGAGAGAGGGCAGACAAAATCAAATTAAAACCTCTTTCCCTGGTACACAAGTGTTGTGAAGTCTCAGCAGTTTCAGTCTCTTGGTTGGTTGTTTTAATCTCTCCAGTAGCATAGTGGTGTTTCTAGTCTCAGCACACTCACATTAATGGATCTACTAGTGATTAATTCTCAAGGCTTTCAAGTCCTGCATTCATATTTCATTTTTTACATTTATTTTTTTTAAGAGCAGTGAAAGATTGATTATGCCCAGTAGTCTCAATATTGATTAAGTCCAGCAGATTTTTGTCTTTGGAAGAGAATGTTTGAGTGTGGGTAACAAGCTTTCATGTGCAAGATGTCAGCATAATAGCAAGTGCTAAAAAGCTGAGGCTTCTGAGCAGAGTATCTGTAAAGGGTCTGACCTTCAAACATATCTTAAAGAGCTTTAAATTCCTGGTGAGTCCAGGAACCTCAGCTCAGTGCTAAATTCAGCAGATCCAAAGCACCTTCATGATGTGTCTGCTTGCCCAATTTATCTGTACATTCCTGAACTGAGACAGGACGTGTCTCACAATCAGACTTTCACACGTGATTTATAGTCCTAGTCATAGACCAATGGAAAAAGTGCATTGATACACCAGAATTAAAAAGATTAATAATTTCTTTAAACGATGGAAACTCTTTGGCGTGGATAATGCAGATGAAAGCATTTCACCCTTCAATTCCTGAACTAATTTTAGCATCCTAATTAGAAAATTAATTATCTCTGTATACTTTATTCAACTCTTGCAATTATTTTCCTTATTCTTAATTGGTGATGTGGTTTGACATTACCTTGTGCCAATGTAGTCAATAATATTTTAGGATTAGTTAAATCCAGCTTGAATTGGTATTGTTCTGGGAAAGCAGCACACTGTTTTTTGGGGTTTTTTTAATTTATTTTTACAGAAATACAGCTTTTCTAATCTTAGAGGAAACAATATCTAATTTTTGATACATTTTAATAATAGATCCAATTTCCATCAATCAATAAGAAACATTTACTGTGATAACTTACACCTGACTAAGGTATCCCTTCCAACTGCTAATTCTGTCTTCTTTCTTGCTTACATCACTTGTTCTACATGTGGTAACCACCCTTTTGTTAGCCTTTGTATAATTATTACAGCTCACTTTAATTCAGAGCAACTGCTCAGTCCTCATTTAATTTAGAGTTGCTGTGTCTGATTTGGATGAGAAGAAAGGCTAGCCTGGATCAATTCCATGTGTATTCCCAAGCTCTTTTGGGTTGTCATTCAGTGATGCAGTAAATGCAGCTCTGCAGTTCCTAAATACAAGTAAGCAAGTTCCGTGGCTGCATTGTACTTACCATTGATTGGGTTAAAATTCATCTTCCAGTTTTGTTGAAAAAATGTTGATTGGCTAATTTCCTACTAGTAGGCTTATGCTTAATACCAAATCAGATATCATCTGTCTGCACCATTCTAACTTTATGCTGGTTCAACAGTTGTCTGTTCTCTCACAGTGTCATGTAACTGGCTTTGTACCATAAAGTCGCTATCATGCACTCTGGCAATACATCAGAAATGTGATTATAATGCAGAGTGATACAAGTCTATATATATTTAGGATCAGCAAATTGTGGAACCACTGGGTGACCTTTTCTTGTATGAGATATACTATTGTGTTCTACATATTTACTCTGATGTTTGTAGATAATACTAGCAATAATACCATGACTAACTTTGTAGTGTATGCCATTAAAACAGAGAAATGCTCTGGTTTTAGATCATTTATTGAAAGCAGGGGAGATTCAATCAAGTCTAATCTCTTACATTAGAAATGAGACATATTGCATATTCTGGTGTTTTCAATGCTGCTTCTTTTTATTTATTATTGTTTATTACTTAAAAAATATTTTTTATGTACAGTTGCTGTGGTACCTTCTTAAAACAGATCCTGAAGCTATACATCAGCACTGGAACATGTGAAGCAGCATTTTGATAATTTTTGCTCATCAATCATATTGCCATTTTTATTGTTTTGATGCAGTTCTGTTTTCTCTATTTTGAGATGCTCAGAGCAGAAGAGAGGAAGATTTCTGCTGTGATAATGACTGTGAAAACAACGACTATCCAAACTTTTTAATGGTTCCATTAGTTAAGCACACCACTTTCTAATCTCCTTCCCCATGAAATATGCAGTGTGAAGCAAAAGAACAGAAGGCAAAGCTAGAGGGCATGCATAGTAAGTGTTAAAGGTTTGAAGATTTCTACCATTTCAAGATGTAGAACATACAGTGTTATCGATAACAATGCATGGTATCAGGTGAACATACTGCTTCACCTGTCTTTATTACTCTTCTTACATGTACAGTTGTTGATCAACACAGCTAGTTTTAACTACTTTAAAATATCATCTTTACCTTCTAATTAGTGTTGCCTGAGGTATTACACCTTGGCTGCAAGTGGCTTACTGTGGAATCTTCACAGGCAGAAATGAAGAGTTTTATACCTCAGATTCTGTGGTTATGCTATGATCGATTCTCTTCCAAAATATGTCCTTACTACAAAGGAGTTTCTTCTCTTTACTGTTTATAGATCAAACTGCTTGAGTAAGGCTAACATATCTTCTAAAGTAAGGCTGACATCTTCTGAAAATAGAGCTGCACAGAAAATACTGGGGGAGCTTGTCATCAAGATGGAGCCTAGATACAAATAATTATGTGTAAATACATATAATTTGTGCTTTTTTCTTCATATTCTTAGTGCACATAAATTACATGTTTTTATGTCTTTATTTCAAAAATATTGTCATATAATTTGAGAATATTGAAAATTAGCGATGATACATTGGATAGTGGAAAGTGTGCTAAATGAAGTGCAAATAGCAACAGTGAGATCTGTCAGAAAGAAGCCAAGTACTGAGAATGGTTTACAATTAGGGAATGCTAGTTACAGAGTAAATATGCAGAGTTAGTTGGCAGAATTATATTCCAGAGACATATTTGCATGGGCAAGACCTAAGCTGGTGGACTAGCTGAGTGTGATTAGGACCTGTTTGCTATGAAGAAAAGCCTAGCTGTAACTCCTGGAAGGCAACTAGAGAGTTTATAGAATCATAGAATCAACCAGGTTGGAAGAGACCTCCAAGATCATCCAGTCCAACCTATCATCCAGTCCTGTCCAGTCAACTAGACCATGGCACTAAGTGCCCCATCCAGTCTTTTCTTGAACACCTCCAGGGACAGTGACTCCACCACCTCCCTGGGCAGCCCATTCCAATGGCAAATCACTTTCTCTGTGAGGAACTTCCTCCTAATATCCAGCCTATACCTCCCCTGGCACAACTTGAAACTGTGTCCCCTTGTTCTGTTGCTGGTTGCCTGGGAAAAGAGACGATTCCCCTCCTGGCTATAACCTCCTTTCAGGTAGCTGTAGACAGCAATGAGGTCACCCCTGAGCCTCCTCCAGGCTGAACACCCCGAGCTCCCTCAGCCTCTCCTCATAGGGCTGTGCTCCAGGCCCCTCACCAGCCTTGGNCTATCGCTAAATGTGTTTCCCATTTCTCCTAAGAAGACAATATAATTTAAATGCTGTACCTTTGCTAGACAAGGTACAACAAAGGCTTCAAGATGCTTTCAAAGCCATGTTTCAACTCTGATGAGAGCTTTTTGGTGTCCTCTTGAAAGAGTAGTTTGTGAAAATGAGGTCCTTGAGAAAGGCTTCCAGAAATCCATCTGTTGCAAGCTTACAGCTTTAAATCTGTGCAACATGCGGAAGAAGATACTATTGGCTTGGGTATCAGGAAGAGCACATTTCTATTGATAGTTACGAAAAGGAGAGATTATACTTGTGATAGATGCACAAAAAGTAGAAGACAGCAAAAGAAAACAGTAGCACTAGTTTTTCCTACAGGAAAAGTGCTTACGGTTAGCCTCCCCTGTAATATTACAAAATCTATGTAGATCAGATGTACTTGCATGTGTTTAAAGAAAAGTAAGGATCTGTAAATTTACTGTAGCTCAAGTATGATTAACAGAGGTTGCAGTATGTGTTTATGCATTTATAATTATATATTATAAATAAAGCATCCAATTCCATTTAAACACTAATTACCTATAAACTGGTATTCATCAATGTATGTTTGCTAGCAGATCAATATCTAATCTGTTAGCCAATGTAATTGTATCAGGAGGGTGTACCAGACTGATAATTTTCTAGTCAGCCTGTTGTACTAACTGAAAAAAAAGGTAAGAAAGTATTTTTACTGTTACAAACTAATGAAATATTTCAATGCAGACAAAATGCTTTGCATTCTGATCTATCTAAGCAAGCAGAGAGTACAGAGCTGTTATTTATATCAGGACATTAGGTGTTTTAGGAGCTGAAGATGCATCATGTTAGATTAACGTAGCTATTTTAGTTAAATTTGCATTTACTGAGTAAAGGAATGGAGATAATTCAGTGTGGGACCACATGAAAAACGTGTTACAGCAGCACAATTGGGAATTTGTGTCATATAAATGAAAGGAAGTCTCTAGTAGAAAAGATGCTGTGGCAGCTCTTTGCTTTCACTGTGTGAGTAGATGGATGAGTGTTTCTGTGACTCCTGAAGCTGCAAGGTTTATGTTGCATTAATGGGAGAGTTTACATCTTGTGGCACGGATCAAATCCAGCATTTGGCCAGAAGGGCTGAAGCTGGAAATCTGCCAGCTATTATATTCTACTGTTTTGAAACAAAGTGAAAAAGACTTGATTGTCAAGTTCTCTGTGCAAGTGACATTTTAAACATGTAATCTGTAAAATTCTCTGAGCTCCTGGGAAGGTATGTGGGAACAGTGGCCTCATATGCCCACTCTTAATAGAACTTCCCATTACTGGAAGCTGGCTACCTAGACTGAGGTGGACTGAGCCAGGTGGGACGTTTCTTGCATTCTCTCTATGGCTCACTGTAAAAATCAGTCTCACTCAAACCTAACATCCCTTTAGATTATTGTTCGATGTTTGGAGGAATCCAAGGCACTTTGGGGTATCTTTTTCAAAAATTGTTGTTATGACATATTTAAAACCAATTTCAAAACAGTTGTACATATTTAAATGGAAGACAACCTGCTCTCTGAAGGTTGGGATTGCAATGGTTTCTCTTCAGCGTGGATCTTCTATACATATGGCATTCTGCAAGTTACATATTCTGTTTCACAGAATTATTATATTTATTACCAGAGGAAAATAGATTATTAATTACAGCCAAAGGCTGCTTTGATTAAATATACAATTAATTAGCTATGCTAAGCCCATCCCAAAGCTCCCAATATTTTCAGCTGGATGATTTTTCTAGTACTTTTAATTAAAATTCTTCTAAAAAGCCACAAGTTAGCTGCATATGCACTTAAGCTGAAGTTAGCTCTTCAGCGTTTTGCTGATTTTTGAATGCCATCTAATTAATCTGTAGTGATTAAATGTACATAAATTCATCTGAAATACAAGGTAATTTGTGCAGATATGGAACAATGGAGAGCTTTCACTAGTCCTTTGCATAATTGTTTTATTTGTGGAAAATAATTTTGAAAGGCCACAGTTGATAAATGTTTTGATGAAGCAAATGTGGAAAACAGCGTACCAAAGAGACACAGTAAACAAAGCAATAGCAGAGACTTACTTACAGATGTGGAGGTGTTTGCTTTTCAGTGCGCAGTTTGCCTTTGATTCTGGAGGTGCAGGTTCCTTGTTCACTGTCATCAAAGTTTGGGAATCTCATCTGAATTTCTCTGTGCTGTGTGCTGGTTTACTTCCCACTCCTATTTTGATGAACTGACTGCTGTGTGACTAGGAGGTGGCTTAGAGCTATATTTTCCTTCATGATTTATGAATAAAGTTAGGGCTGAGTTTTCCAGTGGGACCAAGAAAGTGAAGAGCTCCTGAAAAAATCCACAGGTTTTGTTTTTATGCATGCCTTCAGTATTCTGAAATCTCCCTTTCTTGTTATTGCTGAACTATCTTCAGTGGACATCTCAGAAATTATTTTGTAGATAGTGAAACAAGGACAAGGTGTTTGTCTTTTGGAACCCAAATGCCTGAGATTTTTGGCACTCCATGCATATGTGTGCATGCGTGTGGAGTAGCAGACCCTTTATGTCACGCTAGTGATGAAGTAAAGACTTGGATTGTAGCATGGGTGTGCTGCAGAGACTGGAAAGGCAGACTGCCCTGGTTTCGCAGCCCCCCAGGTGAAGCTCCCTTGTCCCCAGAGAAGCGGGAAAGTAACACAAAAGAAAATTAGCTTGAGACAAGGAGTGTTTAATGAGATGGTACAATGTACCTTAGCCCCATCTCACAGAAAAGCACAGCAAAAGCATCCCTTGTCCCACAGCCAGCCCAGCAAAAAAGACCAACACCTCAAAACTACCAACCAGAAGCAGCAACCAGAAACGGGAAGCCTCGTGTGTTACAATCCAATCTACAAGGCCCATGATGCTTTGCCCCTTCCAGCACTTTCATTTTAAAGCTGGCATGATGTCAGCATGGTATCAAATAGTCATCAGCAGATTCAATTGGCTAAACTCATGACACAGCCCTACAGGGCATAGTGATGGGCAAGGAGTCCAAGTGCACTTTGCTCAGGGAGGTGCCTCTTATTTTGTCCCTTTCCAGTCTCTTCTGCATTCGTCCATTTCTCTAGTGGCAGCAGAGCTATCCAGAGCACACTGGTTTGTGACCCTGTGGTTAGAGAAAAGTCCCATAAAGGTCTGAGCCCTCAAGACTGTAGATATCCTTGGATTCAGACCATCAGTTTCCTGGTGGATACTCCAACTGTGAGGCTATGATTTTATCAAACCTGTGAGCTTCAAGTGCTGTGGTCACTTGGTACAAAGTGTATGATCACACAGGGACATTGTGTTGCTTTGTTGATTCTTTCAATTCTCGTTCGTTGTCTTTTGTCTTTATTTTCTGTCTGAACAAGAGGGGGCAAAGTTGAAAGTGATTTTTTTAATGGTAAAAGTATTTATTTTTAAAAAAAATCAGAAGGAGACCACAGGGGAGGCGATGTGGGAGGAGCTTTGATTTTGCAGCTGAGGGTGGACATAAGCAGTATAATCTCCAATGTCCTTTGATGAAACTTTAATTTACAGTTATTCCATTGTGTAATACAAACTGCACTCCTATCTTGTCCATTGTTGTTGTTCTTCTGAAGGTAGCAAAATTCTTTTGGATGGCTTCAAAGAATTTGCTGCAGGGTGAGGAACATAAGATCCAATTTAAGGAAGAACTGTGCATCATAACGAAACAATATATGCTGTCTTCAGAAATACAGCCTTGCCTCTCATTATACTTCATACCCTTTAGCTCTTTTTACCCATCATTAATTGATTTCACCAAAAAGAAAGCTCACCTTTATTTGGGGTAATATTAGCGTTCATCAAGCTCATCCTAAATACGCCACAGAACAAGTAGCAAGTTGATGTTCAGGTTCCTAGCTGGATGCTGGATCATCCCTGTCTTGCCTCTGCACAGATAGTTTGTCACAGCACTGTGTATGTCATGATCTCAGGTTTTTAATGTATATGAGCCGTCAGCTTTTAATGGTACATTAGCTTAATTTGTACTTAGGAAAAACAATGTTCCAGTTTTGCAAATCTTGGTCTATAAATATCTTTCTGCTTTGGGCAACAGTATTCTGGCCTTGCATAAAATATGCCTCTAACTTTGTTCACAAAACTGGTTTTTTTGTTCTTTTTTTTTTTTTAATTAAGATTAATTTTACGTGTTACAAGCCTTATTTTATGTGTGTATTCCAGAAGGCTAGTGAATGTGTACAACATATATTCTAGCTTTTTCTATTACCCTGGGGACTTGTCCAGTCCATTGGGAATTTCTGAATGTGTCAAATGTCTTGTGAATGGTGTTTTAAAAGCCTTTTCCATGCTGCATGATGAAGAACAGACTCCAGACACAAAGAGGCCTATACTGCATCAGATGTTAAAAGCAAACCAACATCTTAGTGTCCTGACCAAGCTGTATCCATGAGCTGCAGTGTGTATATTAAGTACACAGAGACCCTGCTTTTCTGGATTAGTCTGTATCCACTGTGTTACTGAAGCTGAGAGTCAGAAACTGGAAAGCAGAGCCATTTCTGGTGCCAGCAGCATGCCAGCCGGCTGCAGGGGAAAGTGCCAAAGCAGAGCTGGTTGGAGGCATGCAAAGCACTCCAAGCTGGGAGTTGTTCTTTGCAGCCATCATATTTCCCAGGCACTTTACCTGCAAGCAATTCACATCTTTGTCTACCAACTGGTGCCAGGCCTGAAATGGAGTCCTTCAGATGTCAGATAGAAAATGCAGATACTCTGACACAAGAACTGTCCCGTTTCTGCTAACACTGTTCTGTGATTTCCCTCTTGGCAACACATCCAATAGTAGTCTTAAATATTGGTGACATTTGGAAATATATGAACAGGGGTCAAATATCAGTCATAACTTTCACCTTCTACTGCTTTGTGGTGTTGCTGCATCTCTCATCTGTTTGTATTAAAATTTGCTTTGCAAGTCTACTCTATTTTGAAGTTCAGAAGTGCTTTGAAAACATGAACTCATCTGCACAGTGTTCCTGAGTTGTGGAGTATCATTCTTGAACATGGCACTCTGAATATATGAGGAAAAAATAAATCTCAACATTCCATATATTAAAAAAAAAAGCAATAGTTTATTATTTAGGTCAGAATAGAACTCTACTTACCTTCAGCATTACAACATGCAGGGGAAAAGTCAATATATAGTCAAGTTAAGTGACTGTTCAAAGCTGACCAGGCCAAGCCAGTGTTAAAGGGAGATCTTGAGCACTGTAGGTCTTGCACTGTCCAATTCACAGCTCTGTTTCCATTGTTTGTAACGTAAATTTAAATGAAAAAACATTCCTTTTCTGAGTGCAAGAGCTGGTGGTTTGGCCTCTGGCTGTGGGGCAAATGACCACCAAAACCACTCTGTTATTCCCCTTCTTAGGTGAACAGGGGAGAGGGAAAATAAAACAAGGCCCATGAGTCAAGACAAAAGCAGTTTAATAAAGCAGAAACAAAAGCAAAGGGCATGCATGGAAGCAAGAGCATACAAAAATGTCATTCTCTACTTCCCATCAACAAATGATGTTTGGCCACTCCCCAGGAAGCAGAGCTTCAATATGTGTAGCAGTTGCTCCAAAGGACAAACATCATTAATTTAAATGCCCCCTTGCACTTCCTTCTTTCCCTTAACTTTTATATCTGAGCTGACATCATATGGTATGGAATACCTCTTTGATTGTTTTGGGTCAACTGGCCTGGTCATGTGCACCCCTAAGGTCTTGCCCACTCCTCAGCCTACTGTTGTTGCGGGGAATGCTGGAAAACCACAGCCTTGGTGCTGTGCAAGCACTGCTCAGCAGTGGACAAAACACTGGTGTGCTATCAACACCCTTCCAGACACCACTGCAAAACACAACACTATGAAAAATGCTATGGAGAAAACTAACTCCATCTCAGGCAAACCCAACACACTTCATCACAGCTGTTCCTGGCTTCAGGATAAGTGCCTCACACCCTTACAATTTCTTTCGAACCCAGCCCATTATGATCTTTTGTGTAAATCCTTCTAAATTTCCAGATAATTGACAAGACAGCCTCTCAGGGGCTTACAGCCAGCTACGTTAGTGAAGCTACTTTACAAAATCTGAGTGCTGAGAAGTCTAATACAGGGAAAAAAAAATAAATGATTGCCCATGCACAGCAACAGCTATACTATTTTATTTTTTCACAAAATACCCAAAGGCAATAATCCACTTTCTGAATTAACAGCCTGTAAAATATTACTCTAAAAAATAAAGCCATCTTTGAGCTAACTTATGGCAACACAGAAGGCATCAAGAAGCAGTGGAGTCTCCGCTGTGTTGTACTTGCACAACTTGAAACCATGCTGAGTGAATGGGTTTTTTTGGTGGTTTTATAAGACATAGGAAGAATAATTTCTGTCCAAGGCTATAAATCAGACCTCATCCTGGGAAATACGTTCACAACACCCTTGAATACTGCTAGCTATTAATAGAGATATTCTTTCTGGATTACCAAAAGCCATAATGTGATATATTTGTGACTTTTCAGCATTTAAAAAAATCTATTCTCTTCCTATCTTCACTCATTTTATTTTAAGGCTTGATTTTGTTGTCTCTAAATTCTCCAAAACTGTGGGCATGCCATTCGTTAAGTTAAAAGGATATCCACACATCACCCAATGCTGAAATTTATAACCAGCTTGTTTCTCTGGACTCCCTGTTGTCATTGGAGAGAGGTGGCCATTTCCAGAGGGTGATTCAGCTTACTCGCACCTCTGACTGTCTTCTCCCATCCCTTGTTTTTGACAATAGAATGGCTGCTTGAGCCAAATGTCTACCTCTGATGATCTGAGTATCTTCTCTCATCCTATATATTACAAATTAAAACTAATGATTTTTTTCCTGAATAAATTATATGAGTAATTGTAGTTTTGCAGTAGCCAAAGACCCATATGTTTTGGATTTGACAAGTATTTGCAGCGGTTCACCTAAATACCCCTACTTACCCTTTGTCTAGAGAAAATGCTTGTTTCTCTATCTCTCTGAATTGTTTTCCTCCCCCATATCTCTCCAGTCTTTATGTCTTCTTCAATTTGCAAAAAAGCAGATGCACCACTTCTGGTTGAATGCATTTATGTGGGCAACTCTTAAGGAGAACAAAATTCAGTTTAAATTTTCTTGATAGTTGGTATGCATCAGTGAATATCATTTGAAGATTAGTGTCCCAAATTTGAGGCATATGAGGTATATACCCCCAGAAAGGTAAACGTTCTTAAAATTGAAAGGTCACATTACTTTTGTATTGTGCTGCATATGCTTCATCCACTTGAACCCCCATCTTATATAGGATGTCTACTACTTGGTGACAAAATTGAGAACAGCGTAAGTTGTTGTTCTTGCAGTATAAACATGAGCCTAATGTAGGTTTCCATCAGAGATATTTAATGGCAGAATCGAGGTGTTTAGTACTAAAGAGCAATTGCTGTCTTCCTTTCCAACCTGTCTCCTTCCTCAGCATGAAGACCTGGTTGACTACTGTACACCCACTGTGCCTTCTTTCCAACCAGTTGCATGAAGTGCAATGTAAGGAATGTAGTAGTTTTATCACAATCTACCTCTTTTGAAGAAGGTTTACTTCCTTTTGGGGAGATACAATCTGCATGAAGCAGAAAAGTTTAAAAACCTCTCAGTGATTTGCACAGGTATGTGTTTTGAGTGAAGAGTGAAGGGATAATAGGATAGAGAAGGTGAGTGGAACATGTGCAACATGGAGGGAGAAGGCAATAGGGTGAATAACCCTAACATTTTAGTAATGATGGTTTCTGAAATGAGGTTTATCAGTGATCAAAATTTTAGCACTATGCCCAAAAATAGTTACACTGGCATACCTGTGAAGCGAGGGACACCAGCATTGAGAGAAGTGACAGCCAGGATGAACAGGGAGATTTGTCAAGGTAATTTAGCACGCAGGAGATGGTGGAATACAATTAAACAGTGTTGTTGTGCTTAGGATCATTATGGGATTTGCTAGCCTTCAAGTTGAACATGCACAGTGTGGAAGGTTTTAAAGTACAATTTGAAGAAAAGGATGATTACACACAGGGGAGGCAAAGGGTAAGTGGGATATAATCAATCACAGAGTAAGCAGGGGTAGATGGTTACAAAACCAGGCTAGCGTGGTAGAGTTTTTGATTAGCAAATCATAAAATGTACTAGGTTGGAAGGGACCTGTAGAGGTCATCTAGTCCATTCCCCCTACAATAAGCAGTGACATCCCAACTAGATCAGGTTGGTGAGTGTTATGAATATTCAA
>WBNM01040776.1:0-25000 GCA_013399055.1 Ramphastos sulfuratus
ACTCCCAAACCATCACAAAGTTAAAGATGATTTTATCAGCAGCATTGATGTTTTGCAAGTGTGTTCTGTTTAAAGTTAGAAGCAAGATTAAATGCATACTTGTAAAATATTCCTTATTTTTGTCAGTATGTATGTATACTCCCCACAGATAACAACACAATTTTTTGTAAGTAAAATGCTGTAGGTTCAAATCAAAGTAATTATTTGCATTATTCCTGTCAAGCTTTGTGGATTCAAATGCAAGTAAATCGGTTTTAATGTTTTTTTTCAATCTCTGTGTTTTTTGGAGATAGAAAGTTCACCAGGACTAAGCATTAGGCTTGAAAATTAGGAAGATTTTTAAAAACTTACTAAGAAATGGAAAAAAAATTTCTTACACAAATCTACATTTGTATAAAAACGTAAATTATTTACAGTTTATAGTTATTTCTACTTTTACTTAATGCAAGATTAGATGTCCTTGTGATCTATTTATTTTTTAGGATTTTTCAAAGTCAGAAGGAAATGTATAAGATAGACAAAAATACAGTGTGAAGGCACTCCTTTCAAGATCTTATTTTAATCCATGCTAGTTATTTCTTATTAAGAAGTGTTTAAAGGAAAGATTATTTTCTATTGCAGCATATTATGATAGGTTTTGAAAAAAGATCACAGCTGTGAATGTTTCTTTCTGTTAGGAATTTTTTTATACTATCATAAAAACTGCTGTGTTGTTTTTAATGGCACTACCTAGGAGAACACCTTGCAGAATTCTGTGTCTGCTTCGGTATTTCATTGACTTTAACATGCTTTTATGTGATTATTGGCGTAACAACAAAAAAAATGCACTGTACCGTAACACAGCATCAGTACTGACTGCTCTCTGCATGAACAATATTGAATATCTCACTAGCTGTGTGAGATCCATTCACCTTAACCAACAGAAGCTGAGACAAAGCAACATGGTGGACCCAGAGTAAATGTCAGGACACATTTACTCATCTTTCTGTGGGCACAGGTATCTTAGTTGAGAAGAAGATCAAAGGATTTCTAAGATTGTCTGGTGTGGTGGAGCTTTTTCGCTGTAAGGCATTTTCAGAAATGTTGCCCCTTCTGTGTCATGGAAAGAGATACAACTTCTCTGTTAACACTCCTGAATGAGTGTGAGATACAAGTGCTGACTTTCTGTTCTTTTGAACGTAAGAAGGTCTGGAATTAAGTAGATCCAGATGTTAGTGCCATTAATAAGTTCTGGCATCGCTCTGCTTCCTTCTGAAAGACGGAAGGTTCGCTTTGTTGCCGAGACCTTTACTCAGTAATACTTTATTTTCTTTGACAAACTTTTTGAGGAACTTTGGTGTTATAGTAGCATTAGCTCTTTGGCCATTGCATTAAATCTAATGTAAGACTGAAGTACTTAAAAACCTCTGCTCACAGTGTAAAATAACAAAACAAAACCAAAAAAGAAAGAAAGGAAAAAAAATCGGGGGTGGGAAGACAGGACCCTGCACTTTTTATTTTTTTTTTCCCCTCTCCTGCAGAATTAGCATTCTGATGACTCTAGTGAGAAGACTTCTTCTGGATTGGAAACATTCTTGGGAGAGGAATTACTATCTAGGAATTCCCTTCCTATTAGAGCAGTAGGTGAAATACAAAGGCCAAGCACCTTGGGGTTCTTAGATCTTGTGATCTTTGCTATAGTCAGTTTTAAACGAGTGAAAGAAGGTCGCTTTCCCCTATAAATATCCTGCAGTGTGAATGTTCAGATGATTCAAGTGCCCCAGTCTTGTCTCTGTCTGCTCAATGTGCTACGAGCATGTCTTTCAAATTGGAGTTGGACTTCCAGGAACGTACACTTAGGCAGTTGATCTGACTTTACAACGTCTGGAAATAAAATTTAAATAAACAATGCTTGATCTTTAATCCCTTCTTTACTGAGATTATTTTTTTTTTTTTGCAGGTGAAGTAGTTTTACATTTTATTACTTTCTCTTCCTGTTTTAGTCAGACCAGAAGTGTTAGAAAAAAATTTAAAATAATCAATTGGTATTTCCAAATATCTTGCATGTATATGCAAGGTCTGTAAACGTCTGTTGTAAAGGCTGCCTATTTCCACAGAAGCTTCATTCTAAAGTGAAGGTCAGAGAGTAAGAGGCAAGCATTCAGTCTCTTCTGGGCTCCTTAACCTCTACCTCATGTCATCAGTGTTTGAAACATGCCCATAGATAATGAAGATGCTCCCGTGGGTAAAACGTATTTGCAGTTTGAAAGACAACCAGCCTGTAATGCTGCTTCTTAGAGACTCCACTCATGCTAATGCCTACACAGAGCAAATTAGAATAATGCATGATTATGGATACAATTCAAAGCCATCTGGATTTATGATGACATTTATGTGTACAGTATTTGATGACGCTCATATTTCTGTTGAAAGTAATTACTTGCATTCCTGTGCTCTGTCAGGACAATATGCAAAGTGTCACAAGAGATGATAAAGGAGGTAGCTATTTCCTATCAGTTAGTGAATTTTCCACTTACACTTACCTGTCAGTCCACTTTCAAATGTTTTCCAAAGTGTGTCTAATACTGTCCATTTCAAAATAGCCCTCAGATACATTAATTAAAGACAGACCATTAAGAAATAGGTGTTTTGAATGTTTGAAGGCTTTCATGGTCACAGGAGGTAGTTTTCCTATTTTTCTGATACATAAAAATGAAGTAATGCTTCTATATCTGTATACCAGTCTCTAGCAGACATTGCAAATAATTTGGTAGAATTTTGTCAACATTTTATCTAAAAAGTACAATTACTGTACAAAGCACTTTGAAAACACAATTCTGCTTTTGTGGTATATGCAAGCATTCAAGCAGAGACATACTTTGTTGTGGGAAAAATGCACAAAATTGAGATAAGAGGTTTTATGGAATGTAGTTCTCAAAGCAAAATGAAGCTGTAACATGAATTAAAACAAGATGCCACTTGATATCCCAATTTAGTCTGTGTGTAGTTTAGTGAAGAGAAAGTTCTTCACCGAGAGAGTCATTCGCTACTGGAATGGGCTGCCCAGGGAGGCGGTGGAGTCACCGGCCCTGGAGGTGTTCAAGGCACGTTTGGACGTGGCACTTGGTGCCATGGTCTAGTCTTGAGGTCTGTGGTAGTGGGTTGGACTTGATGATCTTTGAGGTCTCTTCCAACCTTGCTATACTGTGATACTGTGAAGTATTACAAAAAAGGTGATAAAATGCATAGTGAACCACTGGGGAAAAAAAAAAATTGCCAGCACAGAGTGGTAAACAGAACATTTAATATGCCCACAATCCACAAGGCCACATAATTTGTGTCTTTACTGCCTCTGGTGTTTATTTGTATATTTAAACTGATCAAACATAAGGGGAAATGCTGAACATTTGCTTATACCCATTGATTCTACCTACTTACTCTTGAAAGAAAGAACATTTCCTATGCTGCCTCCCTTTGAACTGACCTCTCCAAGGAGAAATATTTATATCTGATTTTAGACCTTTCTCTTAACCTCTATTACTGACAAAAGTGTTCCTTTTCCTGCTGTTCCAATAGCAGCCCTCACCATATATAGTGAGCAACCTTCTTCAGAATAACTAACCTGCTTCAGAATAATTTCATCCTTGCTGAATACTGCTCTAGCTGGATATGATGTTCCAGCTGAGGTCCCCTAGTGTCTTGTACACTAGCCCTGTGTTTTTAACTCAGCCCCAAAATATCCTTTTCTTTTGTTTGTCTTTCTCACCATTATGGTAGATTAGATGATCTTAAAGGTGTCTAACAGGTCAAATGAATCCCACCTAAAAATGCTTATTTCTGTTCTCTAACTCCTGCTTTCAAACTCCTCTTTAATGTCTACATCTAGACATTTATGTCTTTTTCACTGCCGAAGTACATTCTTCTAGTGTTATATTTTAAATCTAAGTGACTGTATCTTCAACACTTGGACAAGCAATAAGTTAAACACAGGACTAACATTACATCTTCTTATAGATCTTAGAGTTTTAAAATATATGTATTAAAAAAAATGTGCTTCATTTCATCTTCAGAAGAATTTTATTAATGTATATAGTACATTTTAAGTTGAATAAAGTCGCCTTTGCACCTTGTGTTTTCTCCTCCTGGCAATTAGGCCATTTATTTACAGAGAATTCTTTTTAATATGGCTTGCCTACAGTCCATGTTTTTTAATAGGCAATAAGAAAATCCTTACTCATTTCTCAGAGCACTATATTATGGCTTATATTATCAACTTATTATTATCATAGTCCTAGAATTATGAGAAGCAAGACTTTTTTTTCTTCCCTGCATATTCTTTGCCATGTTTTAATTAATACAGGTGCTTCTGTAGGAACAATATGATATCACCTGTACCATTTTATATTAATGTTGCTGATTATATCATCTAAAACTGAAAATAACTGAAATTAAGTAAGAGGATTTACACTGCTGTAAAGGTAGTAGGCTGTAAGAGGCAGCTTCCACATAATAATATTCCAGACAGTGCTTCCGGTAGTTTTAATAGTGCAGGTCAGAACACAGATGAATCTCCAATACAAAGTGAATCAGGACTGGGCTAATGCACCCCTTAACTTATGGCAATTTTAATTATTTCACAGACAGCTCTGCATGACCAAGTTATCTGTCTGTCATTTCTTGTTTATGGTAATTAGCTAACTTTGTTTTATTTTGTCAACTTTGCATCTACTCATTAAGCTATGGATAATTTTAATGAGCTCTGTGAAGTGTATGAGGAGCTGAAAGTGAATGCAGAGTAAAGCAGTAAGAAATGATGCATGTGCTGTTTGCTTTCATGGCATCTCCAACAACATGAAGGTGTAAGAGGCTTATAAAATATTTTGAGATCCTTAGATTAAAATTGGCTTAATGTAAATTAAAGCATTTCGTCAGACCCCATGTGGAGTNCAATTTGTATAGGGCTTTACCTGTGAGAGTGTGTGATTGAGTTGTGGTTATTCAGGCCAGCAATTAGGTACTTCAGGGATGATATCCTTGAGATGATACACTAAACATACCCCAGTGATCAAGTGAAACAGAATAACTGAATTAGCACTATAACTTCTCAGTTTCAAGCTTACTTTCTCTGCTACCTGAAGTATGTTTCTGTGGTTCATGACTCTGCTGTATCCAAAGTTTCTGAGAACACTAATGTCATACAAGGGTTTTGTTAAAGAAATATTGGTAGTCAGTCTCAAAAGAATTAGTCACAGTCCTTTCTCTTCACTCCATTGCATTTTCCACAGCTGCAAATCCATGTCCACTACTTAATCACTGCTAGTCCAGTAGTAGAAAGTATTGTTGGCTCCTATCAGTCGTTCACTTCACTTTTCTGCTTTAATGATTTCCATACAAGTCACTGAGAGAACATTTTTGAGAAGATTCACATTAATCTCCCAGTAAGCCTAAATACTTGAAAAAAGGAGTTCCACCTTCCTTTTGTTCCTCTACAAAGCTTAACAGCTACATGAAAAAATGGCCTCCATTCCTGAGCCTGCCTTGGTTACAATTATAAGAGCCTTCTGGTTGACTTGAGCTGGCTAATTAAAATTCTCATTAAAGTCTGAGCCATTGAAGCAAAGAACCAATATATCATTTCTCTCTGCTTTACAGTTTATATATTTTCAGCATCTAATAGCCTTTGTAGGGATCATTACACTCATTCATAAGGCTGTAAGTAGTTACGTTCTGGCCCATATTTCCAAAATTGTCCCTTGTATTTGGCATAATTGCAATGTTCTGGACTCATAAAGCCCATGAGTCCTCTATGTACATGCACATGTAATTTCTGTTCAGTTGTTTAGTTAAGATGTAAAATCTTCCAGTCACTGAAGAAAACTGCTTTTGACTGTTCAGCCCCATTGTCTGATGCACGTGATTGCAAGATTCTTCCTGTTGTTTCAAAAGCTATAAAGCTGCATTGCTCTTTGGGGGAGTTGCCTCTTCTTCCAGACCTCTCAGCCCAAAACTATTTTTGCAGCATGTGGACAAGGTAATAAATAGTTGAAAATAGCTACTCTGAGATACTGTATTTAACAGGAAAAAAATTAAGCACGTAAGTGTTTAGGTTTGTGTGTATATATGTGAGAGATGTAGTCTAGAGATCTAGTATCTCCATGAAAGTAGAAGAACAATTTCTGATTTGTAGGCTAACAAATTAAATTCCCCCTTTTACCTCCATGGACTTCCAGCCATATCTGTACACAGAACTGTTAGGCAGTTGTAGTGAGAAAGAAATGTAATTCACACTGAAAATGTTCAGTTCAGACTTATTAGAATTGGCCCTAATTGTTCTGGTGGAGAACACTTTATTTATTTGGATAGATGCTCCTCAGAGGTTAGGACCTCCCAGCTGAGCAAGAACTTGTCTGATTTCAAGTATATTTAGTTTTTCTTACACTTCTATGCTTAATGAATTAATGAGTGGATTGGAAGGTGTGGTGAAGCTGAAGCTTGTCTTTAATTAAATATTTTCACTTCTTTTCAGTATACATCAGCTCTCACCTATGATGCTGTTCAAGTGATGACAGAAGCTTTTCGTAATTTGCGTAAACAGAGGATCGAGATCTCCAGAAGAGGAAATGCTGGAGATTGTCTTGCAAATCCAGCTGTACCCTGGGGTCATGGTGTAGAAATAGAAAGGGCATTAAAACAGGTAGCTTCCCTGGAGTGAATGCTGGGATGAGTGCATGTATGAAATTCTCTATAAAATCTTGAAAAGAACCATCCAGTCTCCTAGCCTGCCTGGATTGTGCTGGGAATACTGTTGAAATTAACTCCTCAGGAACATGGCTTATGCTAAGATAACACATTGTGTAGGGAAAAAAAATATCTAAATGTTTTGGAGCTACCAGTAATGATTTATGGAAATACGAGATGCATTTTCTAAAAAGAAAGAAACCTGATTTCTCCTACCACTTTTATTTTTGCCTGTATAGGTTCAGGTGGAAGGTCTGACAGGAAATATAAAGTTTGATCAGAATGGGAAGAGAATCAATTTTACAATAAATGTCATGGAACTCAAAAGTACTGGGCCTCGGAAGGTAATTTGAGTTGTCTTACGGTGTCTTAAAGGTTTTACCATGCTAAGCAACAGGATAAGGTAGGTAGTGAAACACTATATATAAATTAAAGTATGAGTTGTGATAACTTTTATTTATAGGTATTTTATAATGGTCTTACAGAACAAAGTGAAAATATGCATTATTTCCTCTGAGTTGTTATTTCTGGTAAGTACTACCAGTATTTTCCTTCCAGTTTTGTGGATTAAACCTTTTGCTTTGCAATCCAGGTTGCTAAATGTAAGACAGTATGTGAGAAAATATGCTTCTGAGTGACAGATGCAGGATATAAGTTTTCAGTGATGCTTTTTTAAAGGTGATTATCTTTCTGCTCCGATTCCAAACCTTTCAGAAAAAGACAGTTTCTCATGTCTTCCTAATCTGGAGTATTTAATAATAACCATTTCAATCTACAGTGTGTGATGTTCATACTAAAACCTGTTAATACATGAAAGAAAATGGGATACCTGTACTAGACAAATCAATGCAAACACATTTCATTAGGTCTGTATCTTTTTAATCATTTGTTATAGTCTTTAACTACTTAGAACTATTAAATAAGTAGAAGTATTTATGCTTTTAAATTCATGACTAAACTAGTTCCCTGTGAGCATTAATGAGGGGCACAGTAATAACGTACTTTACCTTTTCTATGACAGTTCATATTCACTAGTGTCTGTGCATCCTGTAAACTCTCTTTAGATTGGCTATTGGAGTGAAGTGGACAAAATGGTTGTCAATCCTCTTGATGGCCCTCTTGGAAATGAATCTTCAGGACTAGAGAATAAGACTATTATTGTCACCACTATTTTGGTAATTAACCTCATATTTTGTCTGATGACAGTCTGTCCTACAGTGATTTGTTTCCCATCATTATGTTAGTTTAAATATACTGTCTTTTTATTATTTGATGTCGTGACCTGTTACTCATTATGATACATAAATAAAATGTGGAAATTAAGGAAATGCATGTGATTCAGTATGCAGAAGTGTTTGGTAGAAGACAGTAATTGATTGAACATTGTAGAAAGGTAAATTTTTTAGACTCGAAAATGAATATGAAGTGCCTGCTTTCAAAAGAGAGGAACTCTGCCTGAGAGGCAAAACCATAGCCCTAGTTTCAGAGAATGGATTTTGCCAAACATTGAAGAGACTGGTTCTTACGGTGCAGAATTTTAGCTTCTATGAATTGGAAGTGTAAAATGAAACATTAAAAGTCATATTCTAGTTGGTTAGAAAATAATATTATGTACTGTTATAAAATGACATTTTTTCTGTAAGTTACACAGCTTCTTCATCAGTTTGGACAAGTCACAGGTTAGCATAGGAATTTCACTGGATGCAAGAATAGTCTGGTAACAACTGCGCAAAGAGGAGATACTTTGCTTTAATACAGGTCATCACCAGTCTTGCTGATGGTACAATTATACGGCATAGTTACAGATATTTTGCCCGTTGTTTGTGCAGTAATTCAATAAAGATGTAGCCTGGAGAGCCTGTGCTGTTTTCCCCGGGAGGGATTTGGTTGTGAAATAGAAAAGAATTTTCTTGTATTAAGATAACAACAAAAGCAACTAAATACCTTTGCCTTCTTCCATCCAAACTGTACAAGAGAAAGAAACTGATTTTGGAACTCACTCTTTCTTCTCTGAGTGCATAAATCCTGTTAACATTCATGGTCATTATTAACATACTGCTGGGAATCACTTATACCTGTAAGTATTGCTATTTGTGTATGACTGTGGAGAATGCAGCTTTTGAATGTATTAAGGACATGTCACATTAATAATTAAGAGCCAATATACACATAACATACATGATTCAGATGTTATCTTCTCTACTTTTTTTTCCACGTGTAAAAGGAAACATTAATCTATCAAGTGCACAAATGATAGATACTTCTTTGTACCAAGTAGCTAAGGCAAGATCTTTCTGTGCAGGAGTCCCCATACGTCATGATGAAGAAAAATCATGAAATGCTTGAAGGAAATGATCGATATGAGGGCTATTGTGTGGACTTAGCTACAGAAATTGCTAAACACTGTGGATTCAAATATAAGCTCACAATTGTTGGGGATGGCAAGTATGGGGCAAGGGATGCAGACACGAAAATCTGGAATGGGATGGTTGGAGAGCTTGTTTATGGGGTAAGAAATTTTTTTCTATTGAAGCCATTAAAGATGACTGATGGAAGGAGTGGGATTTGTTTTTTCTCTGTAGAGTAGAGGAAATGTATTCAATGCCTTTGATAGAGAATTAGTAACTTTTATTGGAGTGAAAAACTGAAGGTAAAGGACTGAATCAGATTTTAAATGCAAATGAATTTGGGGGAAGCAAATGCATATTTCATCTTTCTCACCAGGTGGAAGTCAACGTACTTTATTAATATTTCTAAATGTCATATACTTTATAAAAGGCATGTGTAAAAAGGGAAGCTTGTTATATGCCGCCCATGTGGTTATATATATTTAAGTGAGAGGAGTTTCAACTAAAAATTTCTGAAATTTTCCATAGGACATTCTTGGTGAAACAAATGTTGCTGATGTCTCCGCTGTCATATTTTCCATTTCTGAAACACAATAGAAACAAAACCATTCTTTGCTGTAACTGTTCTATTAGCTATTATTTTGCTTTTTTTTTTTCTCTTTCCTTTACAGAAGGCCGATATTGCAATCGCTCCATTAACTATAACATTGGTGAGAGAAGAGGTGATTGACTTCTCAAAGCCCTTTATGAGCCTGGGGATATCAATAATGATCAAGAAGCCTCAGAAGTCCAAGCCAGGAGTGTTTTCATTTCTTGATCCTTTAGCATATGAAATCTGGATGTGCATTGTTTTTGCCTACATTGGGGTCAGTGTAGTTTTATTCCTGGTGAGCAGATTTAGCCCATACGAGTGGCACACTGAGGAATTTGAAGATGGAAGAGAAACGCAAACTAATGAATCAACTAATGAATTTGGGATATTTAATAGTCTCTGGTTTTCCCTGGGTGCCTTTATGCAGCAAGGATGCGATATTTCGCCAAGGTTGGTTACTCGCCCATTTCAACTTTGTGCATTTTTGGTCTCGGCCATCTCATCTGGAGGAGGTTCATGGTGCATGTATTTTCACTCTCAGAAAAAAATTGCTGGTTTTTTTCCATCCCTATAGTGATGAAAATCCTTGATATAAAAGCAGTCATCTGTGGCATAGAGCCATGGTGTATCTGATTAGTATTGTCTTGAAGTCAATCACGCATTTGCCAAGTGAAGTTATGTGCACCATGCAGAGACTGTAAAATGCACAAGGTTCAAGTCATTCCATGCCTTCTTGGAGGGGTACCGTGTTTTTGCTGCATATTCCCATTTTACAGTTGACAGTGCATATGGTTCACAACAACTGTAATGGGAAAAAGGGTAACATACCAATCATGACCTACACAGGCAGCACTTTCCCTCTAAAATCCACTACATACCATAACACAGTTATAACCCACTGTTTTTCTACAGAAAAGCCTTGAAGTTAAATAGAAGTCATGTGATGCCTCTAATTTCATGTGAATAGCTGCAAAACACTGCTGTTTTCCCATGACCTAGTTTTAGAAAAGTCACAAAGGAAATTAATTTGAAGGTCCAGTTCATAAATGCTAAATTCCTCATGGAGTTTCACCTCCTTTATTAGGGACAGCTGTAAAGCTTTAAGTTAATTCCTTTGCAGCTCATTAAATATTCTATTTCCCTTGTGCACAAGTGATTCTAGCCTTGATTCAGCAAAGTAGTAAGTATGTAGGTTGCTAGTTGAAGGAACTATAGTAAAATGTGACAAGGCAACTGGGCTTAGGGAAATCAGATCAGATGCCCTATGTAATTACACTAAGCCACTTTCTTCTAAACATCCTAAAGCAACACAAGGAAAAGGTCAATTTCTAGTGAGTCTAGTGGTTAGTGTGCAAAATAAGTAACACCAAGGGAGCATTTCTTATATCTAAATTTTGCATCCCAAAACACGACACCAGGTTTCCAAATTGTTCTACTGTGGAAGTATCAGAGAACTTCTTGTGTGAGAATTTTAGCAATTCTGTGTGAAGGCTGGTGTATCACAGTGACATATGCCAGTCTTTGCAATGAAAGGTGCTGTGCATTTGGCCTATGACACAGTAAGAATTGTATTGAAAAAATGAGACGACGAAGAGAGAGCAAATTGTTTCAGGTTATGAGAAGCTGTGTTAATTCCAGTCCTGTGGGATTTTTGTATTGATCACATACTTTACAGGTTTAGTTGTCTGTAAAGTCCCCTATTAGCTACAAAATTATTTTTTATTGCATCAAGGCCATAGCAGAATAGCAATCTGCTAGTATTATTCTTACCTTACTGGCTATGAAAAAGCATGATGGTTGTCATGCATGGTTTGGTAACTTTTGAAAGGTGATGTAAATATAATGGTAGTAAATGGTCATCATGAAAAGTGTGTGAAACTCAAATATTTAATTTTGGATATTGAGGATGTATTTTCAGTAAAGAATTTAACAACACTTTGTTTCACTACAAAAGTATTTTTGAGGAAAGTGCTTGGTTTGTATATTAGCTGTTTGTTATAAAAATAGGAAATAGAAAAGCGCTGAAAACACCTTGGTTACTTTGGTTTTGAAACCAATTTGTCACTGTGGAGCTTGAACTCCCCACAAATGATTCAGCATAGATATGAAAAGGAATATCCTTAGGCATCAGCAAAATATCATAGAATGATTTTGGTTGGAAGGGACCTCAAAAATCATCTAGTTCCAACCTCCCACCATAGGCAGGGACACCTCCCGCTAGAACAGGTCACTCAAGGCCTCAAAATATCTTTGAGAATTTATGTATTGCACCATTGCTCCAATAAGAATGACAACCACTGTAAGAATTTTGGAGCAGACAAGTAACTAGGCTTCCTGACTGTCAAATAGAAGGTGGTGCTGAGTAAGACTGAGCTGGATTGGACAACAAACAGAGTAGAGTATGATGAGGATAACTTACAGCTAAGTTTTGATCATCTTTTTTGAGATACAACTGTACTCAGTACTGCCATATGATACCTCTGTATGTAAAAAATGTAGTGCACAAATTTAGGTAACTGCACAGAAATTGTTATGTTAGTATATAATGACCTGATGAAAGAGGTGCTGTAAAGTATGGGTTCATTCTAGCACATAGTTATCAGTCTTCAGAAACTTTTTGAAATGTACATTGAAAAAATAATTTATTTAACTGGGACAGATCTTATGGGAAAATGCTGAATACAAATAACATTCAAAGAAATTTACTTACAAAATGTCATGTGGGAGCATAATGTCTAGATTGACATTGATGTTACTAGTTTTTTTTTACAAAGTCAGCGGGGCAACTTTGTGTGCTGAGAGACCACCATGTCGAAATATGTATGCATTATTTTGTCAAAGGTGACAGAAAGCATGTTTACAGAATACATGCCAATTTAGAAGGAATTTGAAATAATTTATTTTCCATGGTCCTTTTTAATAAGATATTCTGGCCTTATCTGACTTGACTTTTTGTTCTAGACTGAATTAGTGAGCATCTTGTGACATGGAAGAAAGGTTTTATATAAAATCTGTTATAATTCAGACATTGATAGCAATTCATAAAAATAATACATTCAGAATTGGTTCAATTTATTTATCTTCCCAGTTTAATAAATCAGCTTTTACATAACTGTAATCTTATTTTGTAAAAATTAATTTGAAGTCACAGTAGGCTGGTGAGGAATTTGTAATATATGCACTTAATAGTGAGAGGAGACACATCAAGATATACCTAAGCTAATGGAGTGCCTTATTATTAGACTTTAAACTACGTGCATAATTCTGCATCTCCAAGGCTTATGTCCTCCTTCTTATAATGTCTTGTTTGGAAACAAAAAGTAATTTCAGCATTTAAAGGATCATTAGAAAAACACCAAGTTCGACAATGATGACTATACCAATATTTCTCTTCTACTAGTGTTTTGGTATTGAAAACCATTGATTTCTCTAGTTGTGTGCTTTTTACTGTTATATATATTTTCTTGAGTTTTCTTTTCTTCTCTCTTCTTGAGCAGGAGATGCAAAACAAAGATCCTTAAGAGCCCACCTGCTGCAGTTAAAAGCATCAGATTATTACTGTTCAAAAATATACTTTCTTCACCACGTTTCTGTACTGTCACTGATCGTTTCTTGTCCAGTCTTCAGTTTGTTAAATGCTTGTATCTCTCAAAAGTTGTGTGCACTTCTTCGTTCATGAATATTCCCTGGGCTGGGTCTTATTGCAAATAATGCTGTCTGTTTCTCAGTATAGAGTGCCCACAGGAGCATAAGCCATTGTTTTGGGGAAATCAGTCTTTGTCTGAATGTCTTAGGAAAATATACAAGGCCAAGACTGGTTTAGCTGGAAGTAGTCTCACTGGTTTTGTTTGATCCTCTTCATAATGTCACACAAATTTGCTTCTGAGGGACCAACAAGCTTATGTGTTAAACATAGTGCATTATGTTGGGGGAACCACTGGATTCTCCAGAATATGTAGTGGAGTATGCCTTGGTTTCCAATCTGATTAGTTTGCAGAGCTGCCCTACGAGATAGCCTGAAATACTTTCCTGTAGTATAATGGCTCATTTGCATAAAACTGATAACATGTGTTCCTTTTTAGGAATTTCACTTCACTTTACAAATCCATTTCATACTTGTTATTAGATCCCTGTCTGGGCGCATTGTTGGAGGTGTGTGGTGGTTCTTTACCCTCATCATAATCTCATCCTACACGGCTAACTTAGCTGCCTTCCTGACGGTTGAGAGGATGGTGTCTCCCATTGAAAGTGCAGAGGATCTTTCCAAGCAAACAGAAATTGCTTATGGAACATTAGATTCTGGCTCCACTAAAGAGTTTTTTAGGGTAAGATTTTGTGCTTTTTAGTCTTCTGTTTTGTTTTAAATAGATCTTCACTCAAGTAAATGGTTTTTTCCCTAGATTTTATTAAAATATTGCTAAAAAGTTGTGATATGTGCATCCTAAGTCACAAGTGATTTTTCTTTATTCGTTATTACATTTTATTATATATATGTAAATATAGGGGTCATGTTACAAATATGCAAAGTAGAAGTGGCTGCAAGGAATTACCTAAAAAATATTCCACTCTCAAGTAAAAAGCAAGGTAAGTTCAGAGAAGGGAGTTTATATCCTTCATCTAAGCTGTAAGACAGGAGCTAACAATTATAAGCACAATTAATAGTTGCACTATATTTGTGTTGCCATATAGGGAATTGGGACATAAGAAGGTGCACAGACATGTTCTGCTGAGTATTTCACATGGTCTTTCAAGCTTGCAGATGGGGAATGAGATACAAACCTGTTGGCTGCTGTTGTAAATCCATACCTGCTTTTGAAAACAGTTACTATTTGTATTTGTGTTACAGTAATGTCTTGGAAGCCTTTCAGTCTTCACCTTCTACCTCTGTATATTTCAATTTTAAAAAATGCCTGAGATTTCCAATGTGTGAGTCTCAGACTGCCCTTGAGACACCAACTAATGTGCTGAAATCCATTCAGCAAATCAGTGAAACACTAAAACAACTGGGAAAAATGCCATGACTGTTTTGCCTTGTGTGTGTGCTCTGTGTCGCTCCATGTAAGATGGAAGTGGATCTGAAGTGCTACAAATAGGGAAAAAAAATATTCTTTTCATGTTTTTTCAATGAATGGTGATAGTGTTTGGCTTAAAGAAAATGTATTTTAAAATAGTTATTCATCTTCTGTTTACATTTCAAACACATGAAAGTGAAATGAAACTAGGTCTCACAAATACATTTTTATGGACTGTATAGTTGGAGCAGTAACTCCTAGTTTTCAGTTTTCACTGGGTCCTGTAATACCTACTTAAGCGGTAATGTACTAAATAAGAATCATGCTTGTTTCAACTGTAGAAGAGCATTGTTTTCCAATTTTGATGATAGGTCCAGTACTGTTAAGACCTGTTGATGATGGCATTCGTGTTGACCAAACCAAAACTAACATCAGGCACGTCAGCGGGTGTGAAAGTGAGATCAGGTTTGTGCTAAGAGTGTTTAGAAGTATTTAGAAGCATGTAAGCACGTGTTTGTAGTTTTGTGAGCATAAACGTTGTAGATATGGGGCATTAAATGTGGAGTAACACTAGGTCAGTTCTTTTGAATGGTCTATCTTTAGAGATTTTTAAGCTTTCTTTTAAAGTAAAGATGATTCGTATGTGCATGCATTCAGTATTTCAGTTTTGTGCTCCTAGCACATAGAGACATCTTTTCAGTTAAACTTTTACACAGCCAGTGCTTCTGGTGACTGCTCGATCATTAATGACTCTCGTAAAAATCAGGTGGAGGCTTTCTGAAGGCACATTCTTCGCCTTTTAAGTTAGTGTTGCCTCTGCACAAACAGGGCTGTCATGATCTCTGGAAATTTCTTGTCAGCAATTTCTGTCACAAGCAAATTGGTGCATTATGTGTAATGACTCTATTCTACTGCTTGCTAAAAATCGCTTAACTTGCCCAGTTATTTTTCAAGAAATAACAGCTGTTATTTCTTGAAAAATATTTATATATATTTCTCCTAGGAAGAAATATATCATTTCTTCCTAGGAGACCTTGTGACGGTTTGGGAGTTACCTGCCCCCCCACACTTTGAGAAATGACCCGGACTAGAACTCAGCTGATTGGAAGTTAAGGAATGAAGCTATATTTACAGCTTAGCACAATGTGCAAGCAGATATATACACTATATACAGGAATATTTACAGAAATATACAAGTTAACGGTAATACAGAAACACAACACCCCTCCCAGAAATCAGAGACCCCAGGAGGGGCTCCCAACCACCCTTCCACCTTCTCCCCACCCCTATACCTTACCCCAAGGTTTGCCTCACGTGCAAGGTGAATTTTGGAGGATCGGCCAAAGGGGTTAGAAGAAAAGTGGTTAGAGAGATTAATCGGCAGAGAGAAGCCAGAAGCTAGACCGCCCGAGATGCTGTGCCCCAGAGACACTAACATCTTTTTTTTTAGTACTTTTTCTTAAACATCTCAGCAAGCCTATGAGTGAAGTAGACATCACCATTTTTTCCTTTCGCAGCCTACAGTATCATTTTCTCTATTAAAATATTCCAATTAGCCTCAAACTAGCACAGACCTGAAACTCAAGTTTCAAGAATCAAACTCTCTCTGCTGAAGGCAAGGTGAAAGCAGTGTCTAGAACTGAGGAGACTAAAATTTTACCAGAATATTTTTGTGTTTCTGTGTGGTGACTGAATTGGAGTGGATATGTGATTTTTATGTGACCTGAAATTAGGACTCAAATTCTTTGAACAGCTGGGAACACCTTGAGTATTTTAGTAGCAGCAAGCTAAAATTGATTGGCTTTGTCACTTTTAGGAATTAAAACAAACATTTGGATTTTTTTTCACTGTCAATTTTTATTTTCAAGAAGTGGCATTATTTGCATGTTTGTTTTCTACTGATGGAGTGTGTAGTGGTCCTAATCTTCACTAGTAGAGCCCTGTTTCCTGGAACAGCACAAAATTTGGGATCGTCATATACTGGGAATGAGAACAATAAAATTAATTTTATTTGCTACCAAATCATGTTTTCTGATAAAACTTTATACAAAAGTGAAAAATAAACATTTCTTAACATTTAAAAAAAAAAAAAATCAGTAATAAACTCAATGGTGAAAGTTAGCTGAAAACTGTTATGCTGAATATATGTATACAAGTGTTAACAGAGGAGGAGGATTCAAGTCTTTGTCCAGATTCTATGACTGTGTAAATGATAAAAAGTCATTGAGATGTTGCATTAGCTTAGGTACGTCAGGGATGCCACGTTAGCTTGTTCTGTTTTGTGTTAAGATTCTAGTCTTCCATCCACCTATGGTAGGTACATACTAGCTCATGTCTAGAACGGCCGTGGCTGGCTGCAATGGCTACTACAGTGAACAAAGTAATCCAGATATAGGTTAGAAAAAACAAGGTGGAGGAAACACAGTGGTTCACTGCACACTGAAGACAGTAATATGGGAGTAGGTGTACAAGCTAATCCATATCACTTGACTTGGAGATAACAGCCGTGGCACTGATGACAAGTGTATACTCCCTAGCTTTAAAGGAAGTACAGCCGGCTGACACAGAAGCAAGAAATGCAAGTGAAAAAAAGGGATGAAAAGGCATTGTGCTCTGATGTTTCTAGTGCTGCTTTAAGATGAGAAGCATGGTGGATCCTGCAAAGAATATAACTGCAGAAATAATGGATTTAACAGTTTATAAAAAACAAAACCAAAACAAAAACAGGTTTCTTGGCTATGTATTTGTAAATAGCAGAATGTGTAGTGGTTTTCCTCAGGAGATCTCAATGTTGTGTCTAGGAGAACTGAGAGTATGATCCAAATCTTCAGAGTTCTGTTCCACTGAAATAGGATACTTAACACTTCTGATACTTACTCCTACTCCTGTCTTAGGGACAGTACTTTCAGACCTGTCTTACCACCCAAATGTCTTAAGCCTAAAAAAGGTACAGTGCATTGCTGCTGCATTTTCTTTTGGATATGAAACCCAAAGTAATGGACAAAGCAGTGAAGAAAGTGTGTGTGGCTGTGTATTTCCAACGTGTTTTTTCTGAAATTGGCAGTGGATTTTAGTGGTAATAATGTAAATAGGACTGCAAGCACAGCTTTGAAGATCCAGGAGTGATTTCAGTTGGTCCTGTACAGGTGCATCATCTCTGTACTTGTCAGATCACAGATAATTCTTGGTGGAGCAGTAAATGGTGGGGCAGTGGAGTTTCATCACCGGTACGTACTATTGACTCCATCCACAATCATACAGTATTTTCACTATCAGTGATTTCTCAGAAGCTGCTGTAAATGCAGTTGGTGCATGCACTAGCCAGGAAACATCATTGAACTTTCACGGGGAAGAAAAAGTTACTAACCTGAGAAGACAGCCTACCACTCACCTAGCACTGCAGAAATTAATTTTAAAGCACTGTCTGTATGTGTTAGCTCCTGGTGTTACCTTGCTTACTTTCATGACCTACAACACTGGAAGAAAGAAACCAAACACAGCTGTGTAAGTATGCAAGCTTAACATTCACTGAAACATTTCCATACTTTCCATCTTCTTGAAGACAGATTGAAAATTAGTATAAAAGTGACAAAAAAAGAACAAAAGCTAATTACTGTTAAAATTCAGTATTTTCTCTGCACCTAGCTGTATTGATTAAAAACATATACACATCTGGTAGACAAATTATATGCTTTTTTTTCACTTTAAAAGGTTAATTGTAACCAGTCTCATGCATAAGGTAAGAAGGCGTCTCAAAGAAGAAATTACATGTGAAGCAATATTTAGACTAATTTGGTCTATCTACATTAATTTTTAATTAAAATCTTTTTATGTGTACCTATTCTTGAGCCAACAGTATGACATGGACTGACCAATCTGTTTCATTCCAACTTTTGATGACGTGTAAGAGTAGAAAATTTGCAAAGTAAAAGCAAACAGAACTACTTCGTAACAAAGAAGTATTTTTTATCTTTCAATGAAAAGACTATGAAAGAGTTACTTTTTTTCTGCTTAAGAAGCTGCATTTCCAGAATTAAAAGTTGGGAATGGGAAAAATGCCCAGAGGATGATAATCCTTGAGTCATTTCTCCTGCAAGTGTTGTCTGTTGGGAGGCAAAGAAAATTTGGCCTAAAAATCAGTAGTGTTGTCTTTTCTGAGGATCTTAAACACAGTCAAATACCTCTAGATTTATGAGTACTTCAGAAGATTTTTTTAATTTACAGAGGTGTTTGAGCTGATGATTGTATTACAAAAGATTATGCAAAAAGAGACAAGGCATACAGGAGTGTACCTATGAACCTCAATCTGTCTTTGTGCTCATGAAGATATTCAAAGTGAAAAAAAAAAACCCACAGGACCTCTGAAATCAGTGGGAAGTAAAAGAAGCACTCTGATACTTATTTTTTTTACTGAAGTAAAAAATTCCGAATCAAAGTTAATCCTCAATTTTTTTAAAGTTTGAGATACAGACAAATTATAGGACACATGTCTCCAGAGTTAAATTTTGATTAGCTTCATTAAAGCCCCTGAGGGGTAAAGGAGATGGAAGACTCTATTCTTGTGTACAACTTCCCGCAGACCTACGTGGTACCTTAACAGCCAGGGGCTACAGGACTGGCATTTTATGTATCTGTGAAGAAAATACGGAAAGGTACGTAGCTGAAATACTGGAGAGAGTTAGATCTGAAAACTGAGATAATGTGAAGACTGCTCTCACATCCATTAGCATATTTGTGAAGATAAGGTTTTATTTTTTTCTGGTCTAGAGAGTTCAAGTGATTAATTTTTTTGTTTGTTTGGGGATTTTATTGTTTGGTTTGTTTCTGAGGTCCTTGCATCTGAGCAACACACGAACTCATTTAGGTCATTGTGAAAATAGTTTTAAAAGAAAATGTCATAATCAGTACTTCCTTTTTTCCTCAAAGCATCTCCCTCTTGTTTTCCACCTTTTTTTTTTTTTTTGTTTCTTCACATTGCTCAAAATCCTAATGTCTTTTGCAGACAGCCTAGTGACCAAAACACTGTGGGTCTTCAGAAAGCTTGTTATATATGTTACTTACATTAATTTCAAATTATAATTTGCATAATATTTATTAAAAATAGAATTTATTCCTTTCTAGTAGAATTTTCCATCTTCGTTTGTAAGAGAAATTGTCTGATAAAAGAAACCTACCATTCCCTGAACTTCTCTTTCATGTTTTCATCAAGGTATTCTTAGATGTTCTAATCAAAGTATGCTGTGTAGTAGGTAATGTTGTGCTGGACAAAAATGGACTTGCACTTGACAGAAATGGGTTTGCACTTCTGAACTGGAAAGTTTCATTTCACTTTTGTCATTCTAGTGCTCAGAATTTTCCACTTCTCATATATGACAAAGTAAATACTTCCCTGATGTTTAGCTTGATGTGTTTCGATGTCTCACGTTCCTTTCTTAAAAATCCTAAGCATTTCTGTCTTGAAATGTTTTCACTCTTAAATGTCATCTGAAGTTTCGTTCTTGTTAAATCCAAGCAATCTGTTTATGATTCTAGACTCCAGGAGTAGCACCTGCAATTAACTACAGTTCTGCAGTTGCTTGAGAAAGTGCTTTTGTGGTTTGGGATTTAGTTTATTCCCCCTCCCCCAGTATGGGTGCCATATATGTTCTTACTGATTTGCAGCCGTTTTGTTTTGACCATTTCAATGTCTGCGGCCTCAGTTCTACTACTTATTCTTCCTAATCTTCTCAAAAACAAAGCTATAGTATATATGTAGTTTGTCATTGCTCTCTGCATTTTTCCCCACCACACCGTGAATATACTTCCCTTTCATTCTTTTTTGACTTGTAGTGTTCAAAAATCTGCTACTGTTTGGTGGATTTTTTATATGACGTACTGTTTCCTTTATCTTACCAGCCTCCCCTCATCAAATCAAGATCCTACTTACAAATCTACATTCGTATTACAGAGGCGTAGCCAAACCATAGCAGTAGATACTGCAATATGACTGAAGTATGGCTGTCCTTCTATCAGGAGTTAGTTGTAGGAGTGGACAGCGAAACTATCTTGGCACCAGCACTTAAGAAAGAACAGATGGATTTAGGTCATCATTGTGGAAATGGGTTTGCCTGACATTTATCTGAGTTCTTCATTAAATGAGATTGAAGTGGTCTGGTTTGAGTTTATGAATATGATGAATGACAGGGATGAATTTCAATTATTTTGAAATTAGTAAGTCTCAAGGGAGGAGCCATTTCATCAGGTGTTTTAATAGCAGTTAAATGATCTTTAACATTAAACATCCCATTGTAAGACAAAACATTTTTGAACACTCAGCTCTTTAAATCACACGATTTGTATGATAAGGTTATTCTCCATGACATGTGATATGATATATACAATGTATGTGATATGATAAGAATATGATAACACCATAAGTTTTTTGTCTTGTATATTCTTGGAGAAATTTATTTTGAGTAGGCTTTTGAGGAATAAGTTCTTGAGGTAGAAAGTTTTACGGATTTTATTAAGACAAAATACATTAAAGATGTTTTAAGTGGCTCAGTTGAGTAATGGGAAATGAAAAACCGTAAAACTGCACCTTAAGAACTTGTAACTAATTTTTATCAGTACTAAATAAAATTATATTACAAAGTTTACATCTTCCATCTATTTAAACTTTCATACACCTTAAATATTCACCCAGTATAAACTAATGGTTTAAAGTACTTAATCTTGAGCTAATTAAGGAGGCTGAAGAATAAGTTTTGTTCTTTTCTGTGTTTTACAGGTGTATAAATATTTGATTTACTGTGTAAATTGGCAAGATTCGTTTGTCATTACACTTTCTAGCTACTAGTGGCAATACCAGTTCCTGTCCTTTTATTCAGTATGGAAGGTCAACAAAATGGTTACACAAACCATATTTGAGAAGTAAAGTTCTGCTCCCACAGTGTAAAAGATCATCATCTAGTAGAGTGTTAGTAGTCTGAGGAGCTATTTCCTTCAATGACATACTAATTACAGCACCCCAATTTGAAGAACAGTAGGTCTTTAAATCGCAAAATGGAAAAGTTATCTGATGACCCACAAAATACAGTTAATTAATTTGATAAAGCTTTGCATAATTTAATTTCCTAATGAGTTTCAGAATGAAGGTACTGTTTTCCATTTAAATGGGATGCATACTTTGCAATAATAATTTTCATAGTCAAAATGCCCAGTAGTGACATGATACTAAAATAAAAATAATAAATTACTAGCTCCTGGGGCATTTTTGTATCAATTACTGCATTTTTGTCTTGTCCTGTCATGTTAATGTTGATTGTAATACCAACGGTATAATTAGTTTTTAATATTTCATATATACACTGGAGTGTCACCTTGCCATAGTACTCAGCCACAGTAATTAAGAGCAGTGCAAATTATTCCATATTCCTGCATTCTGGTCATCAAACAATACAGCAGTCTGCAACAGTCCCATCGTTTGGATCACATGAATGCAAGTTGTGGTGGGGTTTAAGGAGCACTGCTGCCCTTTCAAGTTTTTGGTGCCATTGAAGAAAGAGGATATAAGAAAGGGATGTGATGCACACAGAGCATCTTGCATTTGTGAGAATTCTGTTTCCTCATGCTTTAGTCTGCTTTTGCTGATGACTGCATGCCTTTCTAAGTGCATTTTAAGGAGATTAAGAAGATTTGCATAGGAATGAAGTATGTGATCAACTATACAATAGCCAAATTTAAATAACAATGTAATGTGCTTTTTTTTTTCCTCCCACAATGTATGTGAATTACAATAAGTGTACATGCTTTATTTAATTCTCAGATAATACTGACTTTATGAGTGTGTGTGTGTGTGCGCGCGTGTGTGCAGAATGCTAGATGAAGGGCTCTTAACACAGCCCTTTTCATGTTCTGTAGCTCTACCTTCAAATTAAAAGACCAATTCTGGGAAAAAAAAAAAAAAAATAAAATGACATAGTTCTGAAAACAGACTGTATTGCTAAATATATTGCGTTGCATTAAAAATAGAAACCCGAGAAGTCACAAATATCCCCTAGGTCACGGCTTGTCAGTCTTTGCTGGTTCTGAGTCTAGACAAGGTCAGTGACTAGCTAGGGATCAAGACTGAACTGTATGAGTTCCAGCAAGATGTTTTCCAGTGTTCGTGGCTGCAAAAGACTGTGCGGTCATGGCAAATTGTGAGCGCTATTTTCTGGTACAGATTTTAATTTCCATGGTTGCTGGGTCAGGTATTCCTACCTTCATTTGTACAGCAAGGACCCTGTGAGCCATCTAGTGGGAGATTTCTTCTTGACAGTTCGGGAAATCTGTTGCTTGTGCCTCTTCCTGCTCTGCCATCCAGCACCAGTCCCTCAATCTATCAAGGGACTTGTCTCATCATTCCCACTTTTCCTATTGTGGTCAGATTTGTGTGAATTGAGAGAGGTAAATAGGGCAGTGCATTTTTTTGAGAATGAGTGACAAAAGTAGGACAGAACTTGCTAGACATCTGTTACTTAATATATCATCAAAAGATGTAAAATGTCATTTTAATAAACCAGGAAAGGCAGTTAAGTAGGTTTAAGAACCTATTTGTGATGGTTACCTAACTGGAGTAAAGAATACTTGTTTACTGTTTGAATGTTTGTATAAGAAGAAAATAATGTTTTAAGTGTCGGCATAACCTGTTCTGCAACATGGGATCCAAATGTCTTCTATGAAAGTTGTAGTGATGGACACCTGAATGTATGTCATCTGCTTTGAGTTTAACTGAACTGTGTAAGACAGCTCTAAAGCAACCTTAGGTTTCCCCCTTTTAGAAGCAAACTTAGGGCAGTTCATGAAATATCATTGTAACAATTTTTGTAACGCTATTAGAAGCTTGATCTTCCTTGCTTAGATTGTGGTGGTAAATCCCATGCAGCAGGTTGGATGTATGCTCCCAAATGAATGTTGACAGATTGTAGGAATAGAATGGAATGGAGATTTGGGCTTAATTAAAAAGCAGCTTTGGAGATCAAAACTCAGGAAAAATTTTCCTCCTTCATATGAGGCTAAGGACTTCAGAGTCCAAGCCTAAGTAAGCTAAATGAGGAAGGAGAAGTTTGAGCACCCTACAGAGCTAAGCACTGGTAAGCTCTGCATCCAGGGAAGTGAGCAACGGCAGCTAGGAATGCCACATCTGGCAGGGGCACTCATCTATATATAGGCTGGGCTCGATGACGTCAGAGGTCTGTTCCAGCCTCAATAATTCTGTGATTCTGTGATCTATCATCAGGTAAATTATAGGGAGAGAAAAGTGCAATATTGGATTTTTACTGATTGCATATAGTACATAGTGATAATTTACTTTGTGAACTGGCTTTTCAAAGATGGTGCAATATAACATTTTTTAGGATTCCCATAGACTTTAGGATCTTTTTTTGATTGAACAAGAACAGTGCATATGCACTATGTCAGATGCTCAAGAAATCTTCTGCGCTTTCAGCACACAGTTGTTTTCGTCAGTCATTCTGATCATGCTGAATATATCCAACACTTGATATTTATGGGTGTACCAAGTATGTATGGATTAACAGAATATGCAACAACTGAACTGCAAAGAAACTGTCAAAAAGCTGTGCCAATGTACATGTAGATTCTGCTAATAGTTGTAATATTTAGATGTTAGAAAATTTTGGTGGTTCATGGTGCTACCAGAACTTTTAATATTGGTAGACATAGACAGGCTGTGGAGAAATCTGAGCCTCAAAATCTCCCTTGACTGGAAAGGAAAATAAAGGTAAGTCTGAGAAAATGATAATGCTGTACTGCAAGACCAGTGGAGCCTTGGGAGATGGTGAGGGCATTATTGATGTTTTTATACTTGATTATTTTAAAAATTGTATGATCATAGATGTTGTATTTATAGCAGAATTACAGTTCTGAAGTGTGCGTCTGTAGCAGAGAAGTACTTCTAATACATTGCACTTAGAATAACAATATCTCACAGAGAAATAAGATGACTGCAAAACCAAGTGGTCTTGGTTTTGTACAGCGAAGTAGAAATGTAATAATAGCCGAGTTATAGGCAACATACTGTGTGATTTGGCAGCAGTTTATTGTCTACTTCATATGGTGATTTGGATTGTCTTCTTAAGAAATTAATTTAGGGCTGTTTGTCAGCTACCCTGGTAGTTCTACAGGTGTTTTTACCAGAGAGTGTAAAATGTGAAATGTTAGGACGTTTATGTTTTCTGCTCACATCACATGGGAGGAGATGATACTAACCTAAGCTTTCTTAATTCTTCACCAGAATTCTGCAGTATGTGACAGTATGATAAAGCAGGCTCCATATACTCTTCACA